>BSBK01009496.1:0-145000 GCA_027943335.1 Chamaecyparis obtusa
GGAGAGAGAGAGAGAGAGATAAGGGAGAGAGAGAGAGAGAAGAGAGAGAGAGAGAGAGAGAGAGGGTGATGTGAGGAGAGAGAGAGAGAGATTAAGTACCCTCTCTCTCCCCCTTATCTACTCTCTCTCTTTGAAGAGAGAGAGTAGATAAGGGGGAGAGAGAGAGGGTAGTTACTCTCTCTCTCTCTCCTCTTTTCACATCACCATGTATGTCCTCTCTCTCTCTCTCCCTTCTCTCTCACTGTGGAGAGAGAAGGGAGAGAGAGAGAGAGAGAGAGGGTAATGAGAGAGAGGATAGGGTGATGTTTTTTTTTGTTTGTTTGTTTTTGTTTTGTTTTTTTTTTGTGTGTGTGTGAGAGAGAGAGAGAGAGAAAGAGAGTAGATAAGGGGGAGAGAGAGGGTGATGAGAGAGAGAGAGGAGAGGGTGATGTTTTTTTTTGTGTGTGTGTGTGTTTGTGTGTGTGTGTGTGTGTGTGTGTGTGTGTGAGAGAGAGAGAGAGAGATTTGGGTCGAGAGCTAAGCTAAGTATGTCATAGAGATGGGATCAAAACCGAGTGATTTGTGATAAAACAAGTTAAAACCCTTTGGGAATCCTTTTGCCAACTTCAATTTGACCTTAGAAATCCATGATGGATTTTGGGAGGTAACCCTGCTAAGGCTTGCTAAATCCTAAAATTTGGCTAAGTCAGAAATTTTTCAAATCTAGAATCTGCATGTTAACTCCTATGAAGCTGGAACCTATCCCAAACATCTTGAAAGCATTATATTTTATAATTTATACAAATATAAACTCAAAGTATAAGAAATTAAAATTATCAAACTTATACTTAAATGTCATATTTGTATAAATTACCCCCCCCCCCTCTCTCTCTCTCTCTCACTATATAAATCATATCTTACATAGGGCACACACCCTATAGGATGCACGCCCTATGTAAATTTATGATTTTCATAGCGTGTGCGTGCTATGAAAATCATAAATTTACATAGCGCGCACGCCCTATAGGGTGTGCATGCTTTGTAAAGGATTTGAATTGCCCAAGCCTAAGGCTTGGGCAACCAAGCCATAGGGCGCACACCCTTTAGTGCATGTGCACTATGTGGGATGGGGGGCCAAAAAGAAAAGTGGCATCTTTTTGGTCCCCCATCTTTGTGCACTTACCCAGTACAAAGATGAGTTTTTCATTCCTTAGAACTGTACATGGTGCATTATTTCTACTACATGGAAAGAAAAATCAATTAATAAGAAACTCATAATTTATGTTCTAATTTTTTTTTGTATATAACTTAACTTTAGTTCTATTTAGCTAGGTGTTAGTTAGTTTCCCTTGTGTTGTAGTGCTTAGTTTTTTTTCTTGCTTCTTATTTTGTTAGGGTGTTTGTTTCTATTCCTTGTTTCTTGAGTGTGTTTCTTCTTTTTTTTGTCAGTCTTGCAGTAAGTTCTTTTGTTAGGGTTGTTCCTAGAAAGTGGTCCATCCCAAGTGGTCCTCAATAAGAGGCAGAGGTATTTCTTAGTCAAAATATTTAAAGGAATTTGTCTTGCAAGAAACTATATGCAGGGATCTGGAATGGTGTTACCTTTCACTAGAAATTAAGATGACACTCAAATATTATCATCCTCAACACATTACACACTTCAATCATGATACTTAGATTGTTGGTTTCTTGGGTAAGTATCAGCTGGAGTTGATTTGAGCCCATTGTTATGGGTAACCTCAAATCTCAAAACCCTTCTCTATCTACATCTTGACTTGAAAAAAAAATCAAAAGGAGGAACGCATAAAGACAAGTTCAATAAAGGTAAAATTAAAGTTCAAATTCCTGGATGGCACATCCTAATCGCTTCTCAAGTTTCCAACTTCTAAGTGTTGTCTTAGTATACCAAAGGTGTTGAAATGAAGATAATGAAGAAGTGACATATTCAGAGCACAATGGCTCAAGGAAATTTGTCTTCCATATAAATGATGTTGACTCTAAAAGATCCCTCCAAATACCAAAACTTCAAATCTTGTCAGATGATAGAGGAGGGTGACTCTAGCAACCTCTACCGAGACAATGGATTCCTTACTGGTAGTAGAGAAAGGTTAGATTGAGATTGATGAATCATTTATCAATAGGTGAAGGTTGGTTCTGGTTGACATTTATCTAAGTAATATTCCCCATGGTGTTGAAGGAATGAATACACAAATGCACACATTGGAAGTGATAACAATGGACTTCGATTCTAAGAGTTGGTGTAAGATTATCTCTAGGAATGATACTTGTGTTTGGTTTATTGTAAGATAGAGTATGAATGATATTTATTGATAAATAAATGCCTTGGTCATTTCTTCCTTTTTTCAGGGATATTTATTGTGGTTCCACAATATACGCCCCATTTTGGCCACTTGGCCTAATTGGGACCATTTAGATTTCCTGATTAGACCTCTGTTAGTTTTTTCAAACTTTCGCAATTCAAAATTTTGCTGTTCTTTTTGCACTTTCGCACTTTGGACTTTTTTTGGTCTTTTCACAGTCTGAAAGTCCAAAATGCTGGAGTTTTTTTAGACCTTCACTGGTTCTATGCACTTTCACAATTCGAACTTTCACTAGATTTTCATAGTCTGAAAGTCTGAAATGTTGGAGTTTTGCTGGACCTTCATTGTTTTTTCTCGCTTTCGTAGTTTGGGACTTTTGTTGGTTTTTTCACAGTCTGAAAGTCTAAAATGATGGAGTTTTATTGGACCTTCACTGGTTTTTTGCACTTTCATAGTTCATACTTTCATTAGATTTTTGTAGGATCCAAAAGTCCAAAATGCTAGAATTTTGTTATACCTTCACTAGTTTTTTGTACTTTCACATATCAGACTTTCGTTGGATTTTCACAGTCTAAAAGTCCAAAATGTTTTCATTTTGCTAGAATTTTTTCAGAGTTACGAAGTTTTCTAGACTTTTCAAAGTTTCACACTCCAAAGCTCTGAAGGAGAAGGGAACCTCTGACTTTCCTACTTTAGCTTGTGCACAAAAAGATCATACTTTCAAAATGGAACCTCTGACTTTCCTACTTTAGCTTGTGCACAAAAAGATCATACTTTCAAAATTTTAGAGTCCAATTATCTTTTCAAACTTTGAAGGTCTGGAAGTCCAAAACTCCAGTAGGGGATTTTAGCCATTGTTTTTCTTGTGAATTTAGCTTAGGTAGTTAGATTTTTCTTTACATCTCAACAAGACATTGCTGACAATTGTTTTCCTGATCAGTCACCACAAGCCAACATACATTATGAAATACCTAACTCATTCTAACCCTAAAATGGAAAAATATTGTATAATATGGCTTAGGGTTAGGGATTTCATGATGTATATTTTAGTAGCTTCTTGCAGTGGTATTGAGCTATAAGGGATTACGGATTATAATCAGGTTGTAATCACTAGATAATAATAATATTGGACTCATTGTTGGTGGATGTAGCCCAAGGATTGGGTGAACCGTGTTAAATCTTTGTGTCTTGTGTTCTCTTTTGTGTGGTTTAATATTTTTGATATTGGTTATATATTTTCATGTAACTGTTATTTCTGTCTTATTAATCCTAACGAGTGGTATCAGAGCGAGGTTGTTTTTTCAATTATCCTCTATAGGAGAGTCTCACGGTTGAGTGGGAGCAATGGCAAACGAGGGTAGGCTGAAGGTTGACAAGTTTAATGGGCAGAACTTTCAGTTATGGAAAATGCAAATGTAGGACTTCCTTTTCTTTAATCCTGCACATGGACAATTTAACAATAAATATTCTCATGATTTATAAACTAGGGACATCTTGAACAAAAAAAATTCTAAATGGGAAGAAAAATCAAATTGAAAATTTGAGTGCTAACACCACACATGACATGCTCCACACTGCAATTCAACACACTCCATCAATTGACACCCTTCATCACTTGACACCTTTGACACTTGGTACCTAATAATTGAATATTGTAATCAATTTATTTAGAAATATAAATGAGTATTATTATAATCCAAGGTAACACAAAATATCATATTTTAGAGCATATGCAAAACAAAAAAATGAATTTCTATCAATTGTGAAATTATCTTCTCAAATTATATCCAAATGAATAGATTTTTCTTTGCAAGAAGACTTCACAAATTTTACAATAAAGTAGAATGTGAAATATATAAATCAATATCTCTAATGAAAGACTAGGTTAGATTCTGATCAATGAAACTATAATTACAAACTAGAGAGGGTCTTGTACCTCTGAAACTACAATCAAGAAATCAATTTCAAAACCTCCAAGAAGTTTTTGAAAAGTTGCAATGGCTCGACATAAATTTATTTATAATTTTATTACATTGGCACCTTTTCATTTTAAGACTAAATTAATTAATTAAATAAGTCTTTCATAATATATTTTAAATTTTAGGACCACCTTATTAAATAATTTAATTGATTGACTCTCCATTAATTTGGGCATATTACTAAAATTTGAGGGGAGCCTTTAATTCTTGCATAAATTCTTGTAAAGTGGGTAGCTTTCTTTGTCTGAAGCTAGAACAATTACTTCTAGGAGTGTCCTTTTTCTTTTTAGTTGCTTTAATTTGAGAAAGATTAAGCTTCATATGCTCATTTTATACAACTATCTTCCTTGTAAGCTCCTCAAATTATTATCTTTTTTTGTGTCTCCCACTTTGGAAAGTGAATTTTGGCATCATAATCAGGCTCTTGTTCTTGCTGAGGATAATTTTGATAAATTTGAACTTCACCATCTTTCTCTTCTCGGTCTACCTATTTCTACTCTTGGAGATAGGTTTGGTAAGGCTCCTCTTATTAGATATCAATCTCTTGCTACCTCTTCATTTTGTCAACCTACCTATCCAAGTGTTTCAATGCTAGACTTCATTCTTGAAACTTCATGTCTATCCAACTTTGGAACTCCAATAACATGGCTATAGTTTTATCATTTGAAGATGTTATAACTTGACAAATAGGTGTGCGAGGATGGTAAGCATATTGGACATGCTGGTCATGTGATGTTGCAAAATATCTTGGCCCATAGATAAGTTGTGGATCAGGTTGATATTGATAGTAGGGGGCTAAAGAGTAGAATTTTTTATGATATGGTAGGGAATAATAGGTATTTATATCAAATGGATCCATGATTGGAGCTTCATATAAGCTACAATTTTATAGAAATATTGAAAAAAAATGTTTATATTTACACTTACCAATACTTTTACTACTTGAATGTAGTATATTATGAGCTTAGTGTCACCATGATGTTTGATGAAATTACTCCAAAGTATATTTGAACTGAGAAGGACAACCAAATTCTTAATGATTGGAATTTATATTGGTCCACCAGGGATGCTCTTGAAATTTATGTAAATCTTTGTCTCACTGGGTGTGCCAAAAATTATTGTCACAAAAGATATCACCATGCTTTGGGTGTCAGTCAAAATAAACTTTGTGAAACATTGTATCAACTTCCAAATGCTAGAACCTTCACATGTGAGGTTGGATCTCTAGATAAGGATGCATTCCTTCAAATTGGGGTGCTCCTATTCTAACACTTGTACAAAAAAGGGAAGAGGGAGTGTAGAAAATTAAAAGGGGAGGTAATGCACCAGATTGAAACATTGTTTCTCCCTACCTATGACTCCATAATACATTATATTTAAGTACCAAAAACTACAAAGATATCAACACTAGTCTATTCTCGAAGGACTCATATGCAGGTCAAAACTAATGATATATTGAAAGGGAGGATAATATTTACAATACACAATTATAAGACACAAAAGAAACAATCAACATACAAGGAAAGAAAAAATGCACAATATATTAGGATGGGAGAAGATGTAAGACGTGGATTTCTATAATATATGGGAAATTAAATATTATAGTTATATATCATATCCACCACAAGAGAAAAAGAGTGAACAACCCAAAAAATATGTAAAATATTTTTTTTTAAAGAATACCATGTCTCAAACTACACAATGAAGTTCAAGCCCAAAATTAACTCATGTTAGGTTGTAGATAGAAGAAGATTATAAATCATATAAGAATTTAATTTCTACATGCAATTAGATCCATATAAGTGAGAGGAAGATTCCATGAGTGAATGCACTATGCATTCAAGATAGATATCCCATATCATGTATTAAGCACTATAACAAGATATGGCATGATTTGTATCTCTTAGAGAAGAAATCACACATGCATATCATAAATAGGTATGGGGTAGCAACTAGGTGATATCTATAGTAATTGAAACTTAATTTGACAATGAATTTACTCTTAAGAGAGACAAAAAATATGTCACCATGATATGAGCATGTTTGTTTTTCGAAGAGACCTGAGTAGAACTCCCTTAGAAAAATATACATATCGCTTACAAAGGAAGTGGACCTTACATGTCTTTTAGAAAGCCCACCAGAGAGAGACAAGAGAGATTTATCTACAATTGTTGACTTCTTTTATTTTGGAGAGAGCCAAATAGAACTCTCACTGACCGCTACAAGTCACCTAGACACTAGTAATATAAAAAACACACATTGTTTTCTATTAGGCTCCTCCATCATACAAACACCAATAAGTCACATCGATGCCCTATACAATTGGGTTGGAGAGACCAAATAAAATATCCTATTGATGAGAGTTTTTCTTCCAGGCCGAGATGATCATCAGAGAGAACTAGAGGATATTTCCTTGATGATTTCTTGTTATTTTTAGAAATGCCCAAGAAAGAGTCTCATCAAAAGATAACCACTTCACTAACAGGGAAACACATTGAAGTTGTAATGACCTGGTGTAGAAAACACAATATTTACCACCTTAGTTGAAAACACACTAAATTTAGCATATTGAAAGTATCTCAAATCTAAAATTTGTTATGGTCTAATAGTGGCAGAAATAGCCAACATCAATCATTCCTTGAATTCAATTAGTTCCAAGATTCTTATAAATACCAAATATCACTCATCCTTTGCTCAAGGAAAAGGAAACGCATTAAACAAAACAAAAGACTTGCAATTATCTTTTGATCATTTGACTCATGAAGGAATGAAATAAGGATTTTTCCTTCGTGATGTTGGAGCTTACGATAATAGGAATGTTTCATTGGTATGGTCATCTTCTAAAAATATGAATTTATTGGTTTTAGGTCAAGCAACCATGTAATGTCTTCAAGAGAGGATTTTAAATTTCGTCTCGTAAAATTCCTACAATGATAGGTATGAAAACTTTTCCTTTAATAACTATCACTACTCCTATAGGGACTCCTAGGGTTTCAAAGGAATTTTGTCCCATTGGATTGAAGGATAGAGAATCAAAGGAAATAAGTGGTCCACATTTGATTTCTATTATTTTAAGAAAAATATCTCAACCTTTATCCCAAGGAATGATGATATCATTAATTTTCCTACATGGGCTTAATTAATATTGAAACTAAACATATTTTATGGTTATGGACAATATTTTGAATAGTACTTTTCTATGTAAAGACAATCATAAAATTGAAGAATTATTTGTTGTTTACTATAGTTTATGTTCTTGCGTAGATAAATAAGGTGTTTTCTAATCGTGTTTCATTTATTTAGGACATGTATATACTACATGTGTGGTTACATATAAATAAATTGTAAGACCTAATTGTCACTAAGTGGAGTGAAGAATGAAGAAACAAGTAGAGATTATGTGGGAAACATACTTTGAAACGTATATATAGGTGAAGGAAGTGCATATCTGATTATATTATCATTTGCAATATGTAAAAGAGAAGATACTTTCTATAACAAATATAATAGAATGAATTGAAGGAATTTCTAGCAGATTAATAATAAATTTTAATATCTTTTATTAGATTGTATTATATATATAGAAAGGGAACAACAAGACATGTCACACATCAAACAATCATGATTAGGATTGTAAAAATTTAATTCTTCATATAATTGTGATTTTAATGTATTGTATAATAATTTATCAATGTCATGCTCATCTAATGTACTAAAATAACCTTCTTGTCTTTAACTAAAAATGGTTGTCGACTCTTTCTATATGGGGGAGGAGGTGAAAGATTATAGAAGAGCTGAAGATATATATAAATGTATAGAGCAGATAGCGAAATATTGAATGGGTGCACATCATAAGAAAGTGAATACTCATTAGTGAATAGTGATTTAATCATTTTGATCAAGAGATTAAGATTATAAATTAAAATTGAAATGAGGGTAATCGGTTATAAAGAAGAGGGTTGGTGTAGGGACATGAGAATTAATAAAGAAAAATAAATAAAATAATGAGATTACATTAGTAAATAATGAAGATTAATAAAAATAAGAGGGTGACAAGAAAATATAGTATTGGCTTAGGAGAAAGGAAAAGAACTTTAAAATAGGGTTAAAATAATCAATATTCGAAATTGTTGAAATAGACAAGATGATGATAATGAATTGTAGAGTATGTAATTTGTATTATTACAACTACTTTTGACACAACAATGAGTTGTTCTCTTTCAATTTCCTACATGCGCGTTAGCCTTATAAGAAAATGCCAAGGCATGAGAAAGGAAGAATGTCACAAATGGATGCTTTGATGCAAAGTCCAATTGAGTCAATGTCTAACCTTCAATATCCTTACGAGTGGAAATTCAAATTGTAAACTCCAACTGCAATTGGTAAGGACATAAGCAATTGATAATTAGAAATTAGTGTGATTTGAAAATCATTAAGATGTCCATAACCAAGTAATGTGATCTGCTATGAAATCTTAAATTGATGACTCATATACACTTGTGAATTTACCATTGAACAATTCATTCAAAGGGAGGAAAAACACACTAGCTCCTTCTTAGATCGAGTAAATTACATGACATTCACTCACATAATCAATTTTTACTTTTAATTCATTTTCTTTAATATGTAACAATTGAAAGAAAAAAAGAACATAGAATAGGACATGTAAAACTATTGGATTTGACAAAATTGTTAAATAAAATAAGATTTATAGTAGGAAGAAATGGTTGCGCTAACAAGTCAGCCATCAAATATAATTGTCCCTCCTTGGTGAACCCTCAACATTGTTAGATTTGAATTCTTAAATTTGAAAGGCATCAAGGAAGAAATAAAAAAACAATTCTCTAAGAATTTTGTAAAAGACATTCTTAAAAGATACCATCTCTCTGAAATTTCGACGTGATTATCAGGAATATACTTTTGCAATTCCGTGGCATTTATTGTTATTTCCTCTAGAGTGGCTCATAATTACAAGTTTCTTGATATAATCTCCCAAGAAGAAGGAATGTGTGGGATGGTTGGTCTGATATATCTCGATTAAATCTACGAAGAAGAAGGAAAGTATGGGACGGTTGGTCTAATTTATCTGGGTTAAATCTTCGAAAAGGAAAGGAAAGGAAAGGAAAGGTCCTTTTATAGTCCATGACACCAGCCATATATTTTTTGATCTACTTTTGCAATTCCACAACATTGATTGTTATCTCCTCTAGAATGGCTCATAATTACAAGTTTCTTGATATAATCTTCCAAGAAGAAGGAATGTGTGGGACGGTTGGTCTGATATATCTCGATTAA
This sequence comes from Chamaecyparis obtusa, assembly GCA_027943335.1. Classification (NCBI taxonomy): domain Eukaryota; kingdom Viridiplantae; phylum Streptophyta; class Pinopsida; order Cupressales; family Cupressaceae; genus Chamaecyparis; species Chamaecyparis obtusa. Next base: position 9,572 of record BSBK01009496.1, read on the forward strand.
ATCTACGAAGAAGAAGGAAAGTATGGGACGATTGGTCTGATTTATCTAGATTAAATCTCTGAAGAAGAGGGAAAGTTTGGGACGGTTGGTCCAAATAGACAGTGCTTCCACTTTATAAATTGGATTGGATTGGTATTTTTTCACAACATAAAAGAAAATGGTGAAGACAATAAAATTGTTTAGCGTTGTGTTAATAATGGCATTGGTAGTGGGTATGGCAGAAGTAGCAGCACAGAAGCAGAAACATCGTGCCATAATTAACACCACGCAAAACCATTCTATTGCTTGGTTGATCCGTGCGCAGGTCATTGCTGATATATATTACTAAGGATTAAATAGAATTTGAAGGGACAAAAGCAGTACACTATGTATGTTCAACGCCTAGATAGAGCTAATCCATGATCTATCAAAGAGGGCCTCTGATTTTTGAGCTCTCAATGTCAACGCAAAGAAGTAGATGATTTCCTCGTCTGGCCACAAGACTTCACAATAGGGAAAATAGTGTTGTGCCTAAGAATAGTATTGTCAATAAAACAATAGTATATTTGGTTCATTGTTGGTTTATTTTTTGCTATATCATTATATTGTGAAAGGGATTGAGGTCCTCTCAAGACCTATTTTCATTTAATGAAAAACATAAGTTGAAGGGACCTACAACCTTCGATATAAAGAGCTGCCATCAGGTAAGCATCACTAAACTAAATAGATTTGAAAACTAAATAAAGTAGACCAATTTCTTCAGTATATCAATTGAGAATTTTCCTAGGTAATTTTCCTTAGGTCTTGAAGGTCTTGTGAAAAGTGAACTAAAACTATTATGAGTTTCCCCCTTGTTCAAGTACAAGGGCCTCTATTTTCTTCCATATTCTCCCAAGTCTTCTTCTACCCCATGTTTGAATCTGCAATCACTTTTGGCTAAGGGTGAAGGTTTCCAAACTTATTAGCCATAGTCTAATTGTTATTGACAATATCCTTTACAAATTAATGGCTAAGAGTGACCAATGTGATAAACGTTTTCATTGATGCTCATATGTTTTCTTTCAGGTCCAACAAGTCAGGTTCAAAGTCATTTTTAGTTTTCCATTCATCCCAATCCTTGTATAATCTATCCATAGTATCATTCTTATAGTCCTCACTCAACCAAGGGAGAAGGGGAAGAAGTGAGTTTTGATTTACAAGGGTAGGGGTATGATTTATAATTATCAACTATAAGAAATATTTAACCTTCATGAAAAATATGATTTATGAGAAGGATTTTCCATGATCTCTTGTATTAGCAAAAAGAGAAGAAAGAAGGATTAAAAGGAACCATATATCAAAAGTTATTAATAAGAAAAAAGTGGAACCCATAAAAAATAGGTAATTTTCTATCAAATGAAAAATACTAGATAACCACCTTTGGAACTTGTCACCCAAAGCTTCTTGATTGAGCTCAAAGCATGTGCACTCTTTTTATTATTCTCCAATATTTCCCCTTGCCATATTTAACAAAATTATTCAATGCACTATCAATATCCTTCTAACACCAGAAGAATTTATTACCATTTGTATGAAGACCAATCATATAGGAAATGAGATCCTCTTTAGCTTCCCACTTTCTTCCAAACATATTCATAATTTTTTCAATTTTTAGCTAATTTCTTCATAATAATGGGATCAAAACCTTAGATCTTCTCCAATAAGTGTTGACTCCCCCTTCTTTAGAAATCCATATCTATAGTCATCATAATGAGTGAACTGAAGTTAATTCCTATCTTCTCCCATCTTGTAAACCTTTTTTTATTAAAAATAGTTCAAAAAAAAGTACATCGATAAACTATATCAAAAAATTATTTAGTTGATCAAACAATAACCTTCTAAGTCTCAGTCATCTAGAGTAGCACTACTACATCAGCGACATATATGTATCTGATTATATAGTAGAGTAAACTAAAGCTATGATTGGCGTAGTAAAAAAAAGGAAAGAAAGTGTAAATTAGTTCATCATGTATTCATTGACCGTAGTACATTGAAACAATAACATCAACCTCCCATCCTAGCGCATTTGGTATTTTAGGGGTTTTGTTTTTAGCATCAATCCCTTCCTTGGTTAAACCTTTGTCTTTTATGAGCTAATTCCATATATCATCTTCCTTTTGGTCCAACATATCTTTGTAAGTATTGAAGTAATAGGCAGATCTAATGTTTGACTTGTAAATGATGAGAACTCCTTTCGCAAGTATCATGAAACTGCTCTTGAGGATCTCCTAAACATGCGAGATCTAGATCATGATCAAGTAATGTGTGAGTTTAAAGCTAAACCCAGTAAGGATCCTCTTCTTGTCCTAAGAAACTTGTTCATTCCTTTATTTCCAATAGAATGCAACAGAGAATAGAACTCAAAACTTATTCAACTTGGTATCAAATGAATCAAAAAAATTGGCCAATAGTTCAATTCAGGATAGACCTAGATGAGAATTCCAAGATAAAGGAGAATATTTTGCCACTTTAGGGTTAGAATGAGTTAGGGATTTCATAATGTATGTTTTAGTAGCTTCTTGCGGCGGTATTGAGTTGTAAGGGATTACAGATTGTAATCAGGTTGTAATCACTGGATAATAATAATAATAATGGACTCATTGTTGGTGGACGTAGCCTAGGGATTGGGTGAACCACGTTAAATCTTTGTGTCTTGTGTTCTCTTCTGTGTGGTTTAATATTTTCTGATATTGGTTATATTTGCATGTAGCTCTTATTTCTGGCTTGTTAATCCTAACAATTCGGTGCACACCTTTTGAGGTTTACAAAGAAACAAAAAGGGAAGATGACATCCATGGAGTTGTCAAGATTTGAGGAAGTCCAAGATGTAACTGAGAGGTTTCACAAATAACACCCAAGAATCCTACCAGAGGAATAAGTCCAAAGTTGAAAAGTTTAGAAGATAGTTTTTCCAGACATAGAAAAAATTTCTCTTTGATTTTTCAGAGTTTCGGACTCTAAAAGTCCAAAATTTTCCTAGTGGATGAAAATCTAAAAATCAAGTTCCATTCTTAGCCATTTTTTGAACCTCAATTTTTTGAATTTAGGGTTGGGTCCAAAAATTCTAGGTCATCACGCACTTTCATATTTTTGCATGTGGAATCTATTTTTGGTATATTTGCATGTAGCTTTGGAGTTTTTTTTGCATGCCTTGGGCATACCAATCAGTTGCATACATGAAGGAGCATTCAAGTGAAGGATTCAAGGTGAAAAATCCAAAGTAAAGTTGAACCCAAGATGACAAATGGTGGAACTACAGCTTATTTTGCTCCATCTTGAGGCAAATTTGTGTCTGTTTTTGCATGCAAGATTAATGTAAATGGATCTAAATCCATGCACTCTAGTTATTAATTAGTTTAGGAGTAGCTTTGCCTAGTTAAGCTTTAAATTTAATGTTATTTCATAGCTTTTTGCCTAGCTAAAACCCTAGCTACGGGTTTCTCATTCTAGAAGGTGACACACTATATATACATCACAAAAGAATGCAATTAAGGTCCATCTTTTTGTGTAATAAAGTTTAATGCATTTGGTGCTTCAATCGTGGTGTGAGAATTTTTCCATCTTTGAGAAATTTATGAGTTTGTGCTTGTTGATTCATCTATTTTAGAAAGCCATTTATTTTATTGTGTATTATGTCAGCGGTATTCATTATCTTGGAGTTTATCATTGTTGCATCATCTTGTTGTGATGAACTACTGGAAATTATTTCTTTTGTGCGTAAGGATAAATTTGTCTTGTGTGTGCCTGCATTCGTGGCAGCTTCACAATTTGATGAATTTTGAGAAACATTGCATCTGTTATTTACATTCCATTGATGATTGCATATGTATCTTATGATTTGTGAGCAATTTTGATTCATATTATGTGGGTTTTCTTTTAAATTCCATAGTGGTTTAATTCGCAAGTTTGATATATCAGTGGTTTATGTCCTTTAGGAATTTTCTTACAAGTTATTTGATTGCAATATCTCATTACCCTAACCTTTTGTTGTTTGTCTAGAAATCTAATTAATCATAGATTCATGTTAAATTTTCACAATAGGAATTTCATATGTATCTAAACCCAAAAAATACAAAAAAGATTGTTATTGAAATCTTTTTTGTTGCCTCTTCAAGAATTGAACCAGTAAAGGCCTCCTCATGAACAGTTTCACATTTATCTTCAATTGAACTATCCACAGGGTTGAGACCCAGCCTAAAAGAACCTTGGGAGTGATTTTCATCATTCTTTCAAGAGGAGAATTTGTATCTCAATTCCTAGCCGTTGTCTCATGTAAAAATGACACTCAACAAAAGTGGCGCTAGAAGGAGGGCTGAATTGCAATTCAGTCTTGGAACAACTTAGAAAAATCAAAGTGTTGGTGGTATGAAAACCCTCCATTGTCACACCAAAAGCAGTGGCGCTAGGAGGGCCAAAAAAATGTTCTTCATGTATCCATGTACACTAAATAAGTTGGATCTTGGGAAAATATAGCTTTAGGGGTAGTAATTTTGGTATACCAGGGGGTCTCCATGAGATTCATGTTGGAGTTGATGAGTAAAAAACCCACAGCTCCCAAGAACGCATGCATGCAAACACCTATCATAAAAAAGAGAGAAGAAAGAAGCTAGAGAGCCCTGAACACATTGATCCATGAGAGAGGAGAAATCATTGATGTGCAAAAACAAAAGTTGCAATTCAATAATGAATAGTATATTAATAAGATTACAAGAGAGATCAATCCTTATAAAAGAAGATCAAAACCCTAAAAGGGTGAACAAACCTAGGTTGCATGATAATAATTAATAAAATAATTAATTATTATATGCCTAAAGTTTAGTTTAAGTAGAAAGAGATAATAAGTGACTTAATAATTAAATAACATGATTTAATTAATAAGAAAACAACTTATTACTCTAACAATTCCTTTGCATGCACATAAAAGGCTTCCTTTTTTTCTTCCCCAATAATGGACAAAATGCTACAAATCATGTACAAAGATTTGCAAGGATCTAATGCTTTTTATCAAAACCAAACATGAAGATGTTGTTTGCAATCTATTTGTCAGGACATTTCAAGGTGTAGCGCTTCAATGGTATGGAAGACTCCCATCCAATTCTATTTTCTCATGGGTTGAATTAAATGATTTATTTTTAATTCAATTTGATCCCAATTGTGAGCTCACAAGATCCATTACTTTATTTTTCTACTATGAGAATGAATCCTCAAGAGTATATTTCCCAATTCAATCATCAATTTCTCCTCATGTATCAAAGGGTTCAAGATTTAAAAAGGATGGTGCATGATTAGATGTTAAAAGAACATTATTTATGGTGTTTGGATTCCCCATTTGCAAGAACAATTAGATCTTTTGGAGAGATTTCTAATTTGCATGATGCATTCAATAAGGCTCTTTTCTTGGTACAATGTGGACGTGACATTACCAATAGTACGAATGGTCTTGATAAAAGTCTCAATATGCAATTGATTGAATGTTGTGAACTATTGTAGCCCTATGGTAATCTAGTCAATACACCATATCAGCTACAATAATTTGTTCAACCAATTACAACTTGCATGCTATCCAAATGATGCAATCAACCAATAAAAAGAATTAGATCAATCACTTTCAAGATCAGAGTTGGAGTCAAGATACCCATGCCACAACCTTGGATGAAATAATTTTTCCTCCCAATGATGCTCATGTGACTATCTTGTCATATTCTTTTTGTATTCCAATGCTCAATTCATCAAATCATGATGATACTTCAAATGGAAAGCTTGTTGGTCATGGTAAGTTATGCAACAATGAAAATGAAATGGTCCTAAATGCTTATTATAATCAAGAATTCAAGTTACCAAATGATTTTTCTGCAAAAATTAGTCATGAAGTATTAAGAAATGATGGAAAAATCCAAGAGGATGATAAATATTCAATTCTGCCCCGAAATTATTGTCATAAAATATCAACCAAGGAGGAATCTTTAACATCTTCACAAAGTGATTTTGATGACTCGTTTGATATTGAAACTGATTCACATAACAAAGACACAGATAGTCATTATTGAGTGGATATTCCACTTGAACAAAGTAGACTAAATAAGAAGTTGCAAGAATTGGGTATTCCTATGTCATTATCATATTTTGCATGGATGGAAGGATGTGGGATACGCCTCACAAATAACCACAATGAGATGACTTGCCATATTTTCCTTGGAAAGATGGACTTCTATTTGAAGGGAAAGATGACTATTGAAGAGGTATTAATTCCTATGGAGGATCACTGGGATAGTCAATTAAGGAAAGTAGAAGATGAACATGATCAAATCCATGAGACTTTGGAAGATATGTGTTTTCCTAATGAGAAAGATAAAGTGATCGACATACAATAAAATGAGGGCAAGACAATTCCAAATGATTAACAGAGTGAAATCATAAATACATTCATACACATCTTCATGATAGGTGAAAGTGGAAAAGTATCTTCTCGTGAAATCATACGTGATTATGCGCTACCTTTTTTGAATGCTAATCATGATAGAACCCAAATAGAGGAGAAACAAGAGGTTCAAGAGGATGATCAAAAGGAAGATGATGAAGATGAAAAATTGTGCCATGAGGTAGAGGATTCTTAGTACTTACAAATCAACAAATGAGATGACTCTCTATCTCTATCTCCAGATGAGGAGGATGGAGTGGTGTACCATGAGTTGAGACCTTTAGAAGAAGAAAACATGGTGTGTGAGTATACTCCCATGGTTGGGAACTCACTAAATCAGGTAGTATCTTTCCATTATCACTTCGAATTTCATCATTTCTAATTTGAATATGATGCTAAGGGTGAAAAACCTTGTTTGTGGATTAATCATGATCATGGAGAGTTTCCACAACTTATGATTTTGTATAATTTATACCCATAATTTGAACAAAACTTGTCTAAATTTAATTTTAATGAGTACAAAGATGAGTTTGCATTCCTTATAACTATACAAGGTGTGTTATTGCTATTATATGGAAAGAAAAAATCAATTAATAAGCAACTCATATGCTTATTGTTCTAAGTTTTTCGTATATAATTTAACTTTAGTTCTATTTAGGTAGGTGTTAGTTAGTTTCCCTTGTGTTGTAGTGGTTAGTTTTGTTTCTTGTTTCTTGTTTTGTTAGGGTGTTTATCTATGTTCCTTTTTGCTTGAGTGTGTTTCTTCTTTTTGTTTGTCAGTCTTGGGGTAAGTTCTTTTGTCTAGGCTATTCCTAGAAAGTGGTCCATCCCAAGTGTTCCTCAATAGGAGGCAAAGGTATTTCTTAGTCAAAATATTTAAAGGAATTTGTCTTGCAAGGAACTGTATACAGGGATCAGGAATGGTGATACCTTTCAATGGAAATCAAGTTGATGTTCAAAGTTTATTATCCTCAACACATTACATAGTTTAATCACAATACTGAGATTGTTGTTTTCTTGGATAAGTATCAGTTGGAGTTTATTGGAGACCATTGTTATGGTGACCTCAGATCTTAGAACCCTTCTTTGTCTACATCTTGACTTGAAAAAAAATCAAAAGGGGGAACGCATAAAGACAAGGTCAACAACGGGAAAATCAAAGTTCAAATGCTTGGATGGCACATCCTAATTGTTGTCAAGGTTTCCAAAAAGAGAAAAAGAAAAAATTAGAAATTCAAATACTAAGGTGGTATAGCCTAAGTGTTGTCTTAGCACACCAAAAGTGTTGAAATGAATATAATTGAAGAAGTGACATATTCAGAGCACAATGGCTCAAACAATTTTCCTTCCATGTAAATGATGTTGACTCTAAAAGATCCCTCCAAATACCAAAAATTTAAATCTCGTCAGAAGATAGAGGGGGGTGACTCTAGCAACCTCTATTGGGGCTATGGATGTCTAACTTACAATAGAGAAAGGTTAGATTGAGATAGACGAATCCTTTATCAATAGGTGAAGCTTGGTTCTGGTTTACATTTATCCAAGTACTTTTCCACATAATGTTGAAGGAATGAATACATAAATGCACACATTGGAAGTGATAGCAGAGGATTTTGATTCTGAGAGTTGGTGTGAGAGTATCTCTAGGAATGACACTTATGTTTGGTTTATTGCAAGACAGAGTCTGGATGATATTTTCTAATAAAGAAATTCCTTAGTCATTTCTTCCTTTTGTTATGGCTATTTGTTAGGGTCCCACAACAAACACCCCATTTTCACCACTTGGTCTAATGTGGACCCCCTTTAGATTTCCCTATCGGACCTCTACTAGTTTTTTTGCACTTTTGCAGTTTAGACTTTTGTTGGTCTTTTCGCACTTTCACAGTTTGGACATTTGTTGGTCTTTTCATAGTCTGAAAGTCTGAAATGTTGGAATTTTTCTAGACCTTCACTAGTTTTTTGCACTTTCACAGTTCAAACTTTCACTAAATTTTTGCAGTCTAAAAGTCTAAAATATTAGAGTTTTGTTGGAACTCCACTGGTTTTTCACACTTTCATAGTTTAGACTTTTGTTGGTCTTTTCACAGTCCAAAAGTCTAAAATGTTGGATTTTTGTTGGACCTTCACTGGTTTTTCACACTTTCACAGTTCAAACTTTCACTAGATTTTCGTAGTTCGAAAGTCCGAAATACTGGAGTTTTGCTAGACCTTCATTGCTTTTTCGCACTTTCGTAATTTGGACTTTTGCTAGATTTTTGTTGTCCAAAAGTCTAAAATATTGGCATTTTGTTGGACTTTTTTTTGAAGTTTAGGAGCCTTCTATACTTTTCAAAGTTTCACACTCTGAAGCTCTGAAGGAGAAGGGGGCCTCTGAATTTCCTACTTTAGCTTGTGCACAAAGAGATCATACTTTCAAAATTTTGGAGTTTGATTATCTTTTTGAACTTCGAAGGTTCAAAACTCTGAAACTCAGGTAGGGGATCTTGGTCATTATTTTTCTTGTGCATTTAGCTTAGGTAGTTAGATATTTCTTTATGCTCTCAACAAGATATTGTTGACAAACTTCTTTTGCATGGAGAAGTTTGGTGCACACCTTTTGAGGTTTACGAAGAAACAACAAGGGAAGCTCACATCCATGGAGTTGCCAAGATTTGAGGAAGTCCAAGAAGTAACCGAGAGGTTTTTCAAATAACACCCGAGAATCCTATTGGAGGAATAAGTCTAGAGTTGAAAAGATTATAAGACAGTTTTTCCAAACTTAGAAAATTTTGCTCTTTGGTTTTTCAGAGCTTGGGACTCTGAAAGTCCAAAATTTTCCTGGTGACCAAAAATTTAAAAATAAAGTTCCAATCTTAACCATTTTTTGAACTTCAATTTTTCGGAGTTAGGGTCAAGTCCGAAAAATCTTTGTCATCATGCATTTTCATATTTTTGCATGTGGAATCTATTTTTGGCCAATTTGCATGCGTCTTTGGGATCATTTTTGCATGCCTTGGGCATATCAATTAATTGCACACACGAAGGAGCATTCAAGTGAAGGATTCAAGGTGAAAAATCCAAAGAAAAGTTGAACTCAAGATGAAGAATGGTGGAACTACAACTTATTTTCCTCCATATTGGGGCAAATTTGTCATGTTTTTGTATGCAATTTTAATGCAAATGATTCTAAATCTATGCACTCTAGTTAGTAATTGGTTTAGGAGTAGCTTTTCCTAGTTAAGATTTGGATTTAATGTTATTTCATAGTTTTTTGCATACTTGAAACCCTACCTACGGGTTTCTTGTTCTAGAAGGTGATAGACTATATATACGTCACAAAACAATGTAATTAAGGTTGATCTTTTTCTGCAATAAATTTTAATGCATTTGGTGCTTCAATTGTAGTGTGAGAATTCTACCATCTTTGAGAAATTTATGAGTTTGTACTTACTAATTCATCTATTTCAGAGAGCCATTTTTTTATTGTGTATTATGCCTACCGTATTCATTAGCTTGGAGTTTATCATTATTGCATCAGCTTGTTGTGACAAACTATTGGGAATTATTTCTTTCATGTGTAAGGATAAATGTTTCTTGTGTGTGCGTGCATTCGTGGTGGCTTCACGATTTGATGAATTTTGAGAAACATTGCATCTGTTATTTACATTCCATTGATGATTGCATCTATATCTTATGATTTGTGAGCAATTCTAATTCATTTTGTGTGGGTTTTATTTAAATTTTCCTAGTGGTTTAATTCGCAAGTTTGATATATCAATGGTTTATGACCTTTAGGAATTTGCTTACAAGTTATTTGATTTCAATTTCTCGTTACTCTAACCTTTTGTTTTTTGTTTAGAAATTTGATTAATCGTAGATTCATGTTAAATTTGTACAATAGGAATTGCATACATATCTAAACCCAAAAAAATACAAAAAAGATTTCTTGTTGAAATTAGTTTTGCATCCTCTTTAAGAATTGAATTGGCAAAGGCTTCCTTGTGAACTATTTCACATTTATCTTCAATTGAGCTATCGACACGGTTGGGACCCGGCCTAAAAGAACCTTGGGAGTGATTTTCATCATTCTTTCAAGAGGGGAATTTGCATCTCAAATTTTTAGTCGTTGTCTCGTGTAAAAATGACGCTCAACAAATTGATCTCTACTTCAAACATAAATTTTTAGTTAGTGCGACAATCATTTTTATTCAAAATTTAAAAAATAATTTTTTTGATAAATTAAATAATGAATTTGGTTAAAACATAAAAAGTAGATTTGTAGTTTGAGATATATTGCTAAGATTTCATACAATACTAAATTAAAAAGACATCTTCAATAAAGATCAAAAGATATACACACATGCTAAACCTTATATATACTTAATATAAAAAAATGGTTACGTTTTACATGTCTTACTCCATGTTCCATTAATAACATTTAAAAGATACTTTCTTTGTCCATTAGATTTGCCAAAATATTTATAATATGGGTGATGTATATCTTTATAAAATGAAATAAAATCTAAGGTATTAATAAGAAGGAAATTGTTGAGGTTGCCTAAGTTCAACAATGACTACTATGTGTGTGAAAATTGTACTTGATCTATAGACACAACACTCAGTAAAACATTAGAGGTTAGCTATAATCGAAATCGTGCAAAATTGAAAGCTATCTAACCAAGCGATTTACTGCCTTCTAATAGGTGCGAGATTATTGTTCTCAGATTATTATCGAGATCAGTGACCTAGATGACACCTAAATGAAGGATTTGAATACAATTGATCTAGATATGAGATTGAATGCAATTATTCTATTTTTTGGATTTTTCTATGCAATAAGAATGATAAAAACCGATATGAATCTATGCTAGATGAAATTGATATGCTATGAATCTAACAATGATATGTAATATGAATGCAAAAATAAGATTGATCTCACAAAGATGTTGATTCGCAAGAGCTTTGATTCTTCAATTCCAATTCTCCAGCGTGATTGTGCAAAATATGAGATGATTTGTGAAGAGCTAAAGCCTTAATTTATAGAAATCTAGGGCTTTGGAGGTGCATGGGAAAAGCCATAAATCACTCAAATTAACTCATCTTGATTTTTGAGTTATCTGATCATGAAAGATAGTTAATTCTCAAAATTATGCAAAAATAGCTTTTTAACTCAAATTAGAGTTTAGATCAGCTTTTTGAACTCCAAAAGGATGTTGAGTTCCAAAAAGTCAATAACTTGCATTGATTTTCTGATTTGGAGTTTAACTGTTTCTTTTGAATATGCATAATAATTAAGAATTAAATAAATAAATAAAGTGATTTATCCTCAACTCAACTGATTTTTGAAATAAAATAATTAATTTATGGGTTAATTAACTATTTTACCAAACTTTTATTAAAAATTATATTATTAAATAATGACAACATGCTTTAATTAATTAAATAAGAATTTAATCAATTAAAGATAAGAATTTTCATTTATTGTCAAAATTAAATAATACAATTAATAATAGATAGAATTAAATTTAATTACACAATTAAGTGGCAAATATTAAATCTAATTAATTAAATATGAAAATATTCAATTAATCAAACTTAGGATAAATGTGATTTATCGCCAAATAATCATTAAATTAAAGATAATTAAGATAATTAGGAATATTACTAGGAATATTCCCCGATGCAGAATTTAAGATAATCAATTATGATTCGATGATGTTAGATGTGCCTTAGGTTAAGACTTTGATGTAGATTTTGTTCGATTTGTCGATGTAGGAGGTTAATCAACTTATAGCCCATTTTTGGGGTATTACATTTTGCCCCTCTTTGAATTACTGTGCGAAGCGCAATGGTTCAAAGATAGTCTGTGTTTGATAAAGATATGAAACTGATCACAAGATAAACCGATCTCAAGATAGAAACCAATTGAGAGATATTGAGATAGGAGGTCCTGAATGACCAGAGATAATGTTCACTGTAGCAGAAAATAAACCTATGATAGCGAAAAAGTGTCAAAACACCTGATTCTGAACTTTAGGATTGATAAGAAGTGAGTGACCTGTTCTAGACTCGATTGTCTTAGCAGAACTAGCAGGTATCACATCCGAATCCTTCAGTTGCTGAAGAACCAAGGAAAGAACACTATGATCTGATGGTTGCAAAAAGTAATACAGTTTACAAGATTAGGAGAATACCAGATTGATATGGATCGATGAATCTGATATGCCCCAAGTGATGATAGATTTGCCCCGAGCGATGAGGACTTTTGATGAATCAGCGACTAGACGTGATTGTTGTCTTGATCACTGATGAAAGATATTGATAGATTTGATTGATAGAATTTGATTTATAGACTTTGAATGATGTGCAATACCATGCCCCCTTCGGGATTAAAATTGAAATCTGACAAGAAAAGTCAGCATTAAATGGTTTAGAAGCATGTAAATTGATTTGAGAAGTGGTTAAATACGTTCAAGAATGCATTCTACATCATTTAGAGGTCTAGACAACCAAGTTTGACTAGGTTTGACCATGAGTTGACCATGGTTGACCAAGTTGAAATTTTGATAGTTTGATGTTAGATAATCAGTTAAGTTGAATACTGGATTTCTGTGATGATTGAAGGTCTATTATGCAAGTAGTGAATAAGATAAATGATCTCAGATTTCAATTTTGATCCCGAAAAGGATTCTACTTGCTGCTTCGTTGGAGGAACCTTCGTGTGAGATTCAGCTCTTGTTAGATTTGAAGAGACAAGTGGAGAATCATTTAAGCATTGAAGTTCATTTAGCCATTGTGAGATCATGCAACATGAAATGCAACCTAAGACCTAGGACCTAGTCACTGATCATATGTCGATTTGTTATCATCATTGAACTTTTAGGTAACTGGATAAATCAATACAATGCCCACTAGCCATGAAACCATAGACATATGAATATCAATTTGTATGCGCAAGAATCAATACAACACCCACTGGTTATAAAACCATGGACATATGAATATTGATTTATTTTCGAAATGTTGGATTAGATATAAGCACCAAGACACAAACACCAGGATGACCTGAATATCATGTCCATTTTGATATAGCAATTTGTACAAGCATCAAAACATAAACGTTGTGATGACCTGAGTACGCCTTGCGTTGCAAACACATCAAACAGTCAAGAGATCATTCTAAATCCAATGTGAATTACCCGTAGTGACCCTTTATCGTTCACATCCTTAGGCAAGATTGCGTTCCACAGTAGGAGAAAGAACTTACTCAAAAAGACAATAGTTAGATCAAACTTCCTTGAATTTTCTGGGTATCAATGGTTGAGGTACGCATGGCCATCCAATTCGAGATAGAGGCTCTTATAGTCGGACACCATTTCAATCCAAAATTTTCAAAGTTGTTAGATTTTCACATACAAGCAGAAAACAAAGAAAAGATTATGCCCCCAGTCATCACTCTCTAAATCCTATAAAGGACATCATAGAAGAGCTCAAAGGGACACAATATGCAAAAATCTCAATGTGAATCAACAAGCATACAAGGAGATAAAATCATGAAGCACAGATTGTTTTCAGTTGAGTTTTGATGTTTGAGTGCGTTGTTATAGATGTAAAATCTTTTCTGGAGACAAGACTGACTGACTGACTCACATGAAGCTTTAAAGGATTCTGACTAGATATGACACGTCTAAGATACATGGGAGACCATAGAATATGACATTGATTGCCCCCAAGTGTTAAACATTGATAGGATACAGACGCTTGAGCTGATTGGTGTACAGATCGACTTATTGAAAACTAGAAATGCAGAAACAAACTGAGAGATATGTACAACTAAAGCAAGACTGAAAGTTGGGAAAGACCAAGATTGTGCTGATAGATGGAGCATTTGGAACAAGTGGCACCCGTTTGTCGAGTTTTCACCATCTTGGTAGAGATTCTATTTTTGCTACCAAGGCGCCTGTTTCCAGGTTTTCACCAAGGCACTTTTTCTTCTTTTTCATTTTTTTTTTTTGTATTTTTTTCATTTTTTCAATTTTTTTGTACTTTTGATATTTTTTAATTTTTTTGTGAATCATCAAGGTGCCTATTGCTAGGTTTTTACCAAGATGTTCATTTTTTCAGGACTTTTTCTAATTTTTAAGATTTTTTTAGGATATTTTACCAAGCACTGAATGCCTTAGGCATAAAATTTCTTCAGATGAAGAATGTTGATTGGTTTTCGGAGTTGTTCTCCTTCAGTCGTTGAGAGTTGATAGGCACCAGAGCCAAAAGTAGCAGTGATAACAAAGGGACCCAGCCAATTGGGTTTGAACTTCCCCTTGCATTCTCGATGTGATTGATTTTTAAGATTTTCTCTCAACACTAGATCACCAACCTAAAATTCTCTGTGTCTGACTTTCTTGTTGTAGCCTCTAGACATTCTTTTCTGATACACTCTGAGATGATCATACGCTGCTTGTCTGCGCTCATCTAGTAATTCAAATTCTTGTAACCTAGACGCTCTATAGTCATCATCAGTTACGAGACCATGCATTCTAATTCTTAGTGATGGGATTTTGACCTCAATAGGTAGTACTACTTCAGACCCATAAACTAAAGAAAAAGGTGTAGCCCCTATAGGTGTTTTGATACTTTTTCTATAGGCCCATAGAGCTGGATTAATCATGAGATACTTTTTCTGATACTTGTGCTGATACTGGTTCTGATACTAATTCTGATAATTATTCTAATACTAGTTCTGATACTAGTTCTGATACTAATTTTGATACTTATTATGATAATTGTTCTGATACTGATTCTGATACTGATTCTGATAATTGTTCTGATACTAGTACTGATACTAGTTCTGATACTTGGTATACTTGATAGCATCTTTTTCCATTTGCAAACTCCCAAACAAGATCATATCGTGCAGTCCCAATGTCTAGCAAGGTGGAGAACAAGAGGGATTGACAAGCTGGTGGAAGAGATGGAAGACAAGAGAATGAAGGATAATGAAGGGAAGAAATCTTCATGGGAAAACTCCTCAAGAATACTCAAGCTAGGGAAAAATTGTCATGTAAAGCATATTTGGATAAGTAGGGAAAGGCTAGTCTAGGATAAGTCACAAAAGCGTAGTGAAAGAGCAGGAAAGAATGCAATCCAAAGGAGTAGACATGTCAAGAGGCTTCATAGCACTGTGTTTTACTCTTTCTTTCTTTTTTTATTAGATCAAGACCAAAGGGGAAAAGGATAGCGATAGGCGAAAATGAATGGAGGAAGATGGATATGAAGGCTAAACATGGAAGGAATGAAAGCAAGATCACCGTACGATAGCTCACAAAATAGCCAAATATTCATGTATAGATCAACATTGTCAAGATCAAAGAGAGAAGATGGAATGGATGAAATATGTAGAAGAACTACGCATAATGCCTGATTGCCAGGTTTTCATCATGGTACTTATCCAAGGTGCCACAAGGGAGTGGTTTTCACCATAGGATGAATTTATTTCTCTTTACTTTTGCTACCAAGGCGCCTATTTTCAAGTTTTCACCAAGGCACATTTTTAATTTATTTTATTTTTATTTCTTTTTTGGAAGAAGGCAAGCTTTTTAGATAATGCTCCTTGAAAGGATAAACCATGATATGCCAAGGATTCAAAATGACACGCTCAAAGATGCTGATAGGGAAAGGGAGATGAAAGAGAAAAATGGAGGATAAGGTTTTATGTAAAGTGAGTGAGGTTGGAAGATAGGAGGAATAGGCAAGTGAGGAAAAAGGATAGGAGGTAGAAGGATAATGCATGGAAGGATTGTGAAAGGGTAGATGGAAAGGAAGGCAAGTTCAACATCAACACATACCTTGAAGGGTGGTGAGAGGGTGGAGGAAATGTGAATGAAGCAATACATGAAGGAATATGGTGAATGGATAGTAGAGGTTGTGGTTTAGGCACGTGGAATGGAAGAATATTTTTGGAGGGAGATGAAGTGGAAGCCTTTGGAAGCTTGAATGTCAACTTCACTTTTTTCTCAACACTAGACTCTTTCAAGAGAGACTTTGGAATCCATATAGACGTAGGCTTTTTATTTCCTTTTGATGATCTAAAGATAATATCTTCAATGATGGATTTTGGAATCCATACTTGTCTTGTAGTTTTTTTCTTAGATATCTCTTTTGACTTTATGCCTCTGTGTTGTTTAGAGGAGACATGGTGATTTTCTATTTTTGATAGATTCTTGTATTGCTTTTTTTTCTTGTATTGAACATTCAAGTTACTTCCAAAAGACTTGGGATTTGTGGAAGAGGGAGGATACGACTGGTTTAGATGGGTGGGTGGATGAAAAGGATTCAAGGGTATGCATCTATGTTGATCTTGAGGAAAGATAGGAGATGGAGGTATGTAAGGACCCAAGATGGATGGTGAATTAGGAAAGCTAGGAGGGGAAAGTGAAGGGACATAAGGACCCAAGATGGAAGGTAGACATGAAGCTCTTAGTAGTGTTGGAAGAGGTCCAAGGATGGAAGTGGAAGACGCAAAAGGATAATCAATAAATTCATCAGCATCTATATGACAACCAAGGATATCAGCATCTTTAGAGTGAGCATTAGAATTTTCAATAGAATCATGGACATCTTGAATATGAGCACCTTCTTTGATAGGATTGTTCAAAGCTTGCAAAGACTTAGGAAGAGTAGAAAGTTGATGAAGGGTGCTCCCCTTAATACCACAAACACATAACAGAAATAGAGAAACAACAACAATATGCAAGAACAGAAAATTGGCTTCTTATTATCTCCACAAATGTGGAATTACAAACTTTCAGAATTACAATATGCAAAGCCACATGGGCATTCCCTTACAATATTCTGCAGGACAAAGCCTCGAATCAATACCCAGATCTACTACCCAGAACTATTCTGAACTGCCTAAGACAATAACACAGCCTTCCTTATATAGGCAATTATCCACCGCCTGGGAAGGTTCCAGAATTTTAGCCAATAAGGCCGACCAAACTTAGAATTATTTTATTTTACATTTTATTACATCATAGTCGGCTCAAGATAACCTTTGAAACCCGAACAGAAATTTTGAAGAAAATTATTTTTCGCCATTTCAGGTGGCCCAACTTCCGAAGACCATAAGTCATCACCAGTTGACCCGATCGGCTATTATAACCCCATTTCGGAAACGCCACGAAGCGCTCTACAACGCCTAAATTAAGCAAGCTTCATTCAGCCCAAAATTCGACCTCATCCGGGGCCTCTAAAGCCTTTAAAACTGAGTTCGAAGTTTCTGTGCCCTGCTGCCAATACCGAAAATCTTCAATATCTTCCAATATACACTTGATCTGGCAATGAAACTTTACTGGCAGACTTATATAGCCAAAATGAACCTCCAAGAAAGAAATCAGATCATTCTGAGCACATGCAAAAATTACCAAAAATAGTAACTTTCCATAAATAGCAGCTCTGCACTAAAATAGCCCTTATTGAATATAAAAACAGAAATATTTTTTGGGTGATGCAAGATTGCTCTTACACCCAGGATGCTCCTGCATCAGACACCCAGGGTAATTTGAGAAGTGACCCTGTCACGACTCAGGTGTGCAGAGGAAAACCAAGACGGTTAACCTCCTCCTTTGTTAGCCACGATGAATCTTCTACAGGTCGTCCTTTCCATTTGACCAAATACTCTTCATATGTCCTATTCCTTGTGCTTCTGCCAATACGACTGTCCAGTATGTCTTCGATCTCCTTAGTGTCTGAACTAGTTGCTGGAATACTCCACTATGCTGTTGTGATCTCATCTTCAACACCTCCTTCATGATACTCTGTCAGATCTGAAATGTTAAACACTGGTGAAATATTTAGCTCAGTAGGCAATTCTACCTCATATGCGTTTCCTGAATCATGTTTCTTCAATATCCTGCATGGTCCAAACTTCTTCATTTTCAGCTTGTTATATGTACCAACTGGAAACCGCTCCTTCCGCAAATGAACCATGACTTCATCACCAACTTGAAATTCCTTATACCTCCTTTTCTCATCTGCCTTAGCCTTATACTGTGCGTTCATCTTGGTAATATGCTTCCTCACCTCCTCATGGATGTTCTTCAAATGTTCTGCAAAATCCTCAGCCTCAGCACTACTTATTTCTCCTTTATCTATCTTCCTCAATTCAGATGCATTTCTTGGACTACTTCCATATACAATCTGGAATGGTGATTTACCAGTGCTCCTGTTGATAGAATTATTGTATGCAAATTCTGCCTGTGGTAAAATCAAATCCCATCCCATTGGCTTATCTCCAACCAAACATCTCAGCAAATTTCCCAAACTCCTATTCACCACCTCTGTCTGTCCATCAGTCTGTGGATGATGTGATGAACTGAACTTCAAATCTGTCTTCAACTTCTTCCACAATGTACGCCAAAAATATCCAACAAACTTAGTGTCCCGATCTGAAACTATGGTCTTTGGCAAACCATGAAGTCTCACTACTTCTCTGAAAAATAATTCTGCTACATGAACAGCATCATTAGTCTTCTTGCAGGAAATGAAATGTGCCATCTTTGAAAATCTGTCAACCACCACAAAAATTGAATCATGCCCCCGCTGAGTCCTCGGTAAACCAAGAACAAAGTCCATGCTGATATCCTCCCAAGGCTTCTCTGGTACAGGTAATGGATGATACAATCTTGTATTCTGCTTCCCTCCTTTCGCCATCTGACATACTCTGCAACTCTGTACAAACTTCTTCACATCTTGCTGCAACTGTGGCCAATAGTAATTCTCACTAACCAAAGAAAGGGTTTTGTCACGACCAAAATGTCCAGCCAATCCTCCGCTATGCTTCTCCTTGATGAGATTCTCCCTCATAGAACTTCGTGGAATGCACAATTGACTCCCTTTGAATAGCATATCGTCCTGGATGATGAAATCCAGCCATTTCGTCCTGTCTAGAGTAACAGGTTCTGTACAAGCTTTCCAAGCTTCACCAAAATCAGGATCCTCTGGATACAAATTCTTGAGTTCCTTGAACCCAACCACTTCAATCTGCATTTCTGTCAGCAATAGTTGCCTTCTGCTAAGAGCATCTGCAACCCTATTAGACTTTCCACTCCTGTGTTTCAAAACAAATGTATAACTTTGCAAAAACTCAACCCATTTCAAATGCCTCTGGTTCAACTTTCCTTGACTATTCAAATATTGCAAAGCTTGATGATCAGTATACAAAACAAACTCCTTAGGAAGCAGATAATGTCTCCACTTCTTTAATGCCTGAACTATAGCATAAAATTCCTGATCATAAACAGAATATTTTCTCTTGGCATCATTTAATTTCTCACTGAAATAAGCAACAGGTTTACCTTCTTGGCTCATAACAGCTCCTATTGCAGTACCACTAGCATCACAATCTACTTGAAACACCTTATTAAAATCTGGAAGTGCTAAAACGGGTTGTTCTGTAACTTTTTGTTTCAACAATTGAAAACTCTTTTCTGCCCCATTAGTCCACTTAAATTCTTTTCTATCCCCTCTCATTGTTTCAGTCAAGGGTCCACAAATACTGCTAAAATTTCGGATAAACTTTCTGTAAAAGCTAGCCAAACCATGAAAAGATCTTACCTCAGTAGCACTCCTTGGAGTAGGCCATTCAAGGATAGCCTGTACCTTCTCTGGGTCCATTTTTAGACCTTCTGCTGAAACTACGAATCCCAAATACACTAACTCTTTCTTCACAAAACTGCACTTCTTCAAATTAATCAACAATTTTTCTTCTCGCAGCTTCTCAAATACCATACGAATATGCATCATATGCTCCTCCAATGTCTTACTAAAGATCAAAATATCATCTAGGTAAACAATGACAAACTTACCCAGAAATTCTTTCAGAACCTCGTTCATGAGCCGCATGAAAGTGCTCGGTGCATTGGTTAGCCCAAAAGGCATGACTAACCACTCATACAGTCCTTCCTTTGTCTTGAAGGCAGTCTTCCATTCGTCTCCTTCTCTGATCCGAATCTGATGATATCCACTTTTCAGATCTATCTTTGAAAAATACACAGCTCCACTCAAACAGTCCATAATATCATCCATTCGTGGCAATGGAAACCTGTACTTGATTGTGATCTTGTTTATTGCCCTAGAATCTGTACACATCCTCCACTCTCCATTCTTCTTTGGTGCTAATACCGTTGGTACAGCACAGGGACTCAGACTCTCACGGATCAATCCTTTCTGTAGCAGTTCATGTACTTGTCTGTTCAACTCCTCACTTTCTGCTGGTGTCATTCTGTGTGCTGCCTTATTCGGCAAACTCGCTCCTGGGATCAAATCCATTTGATGACTGATCTTTCTGACTGGTGGTAATCCATCAGGCACGTTATCGGATACAATATCCTGAAACTCATTCAACAAATCTGCAACTTCTACAGGGACATCTTCTACTTCCTCTTTACCAGCTTTTGGAATTAAAGCAAAACATACATGCTCATGCCTCATACCATCTAGGAAATTTCTTCCATCAACAAAAGTTATCCTTGCATTACCACATACCTTTTCTTCAGTCTCCTTCAATGGTTTTAGCTTATGTCGCACTCCATCCTTTGTCAGGGAATAGGTATTTGCACGACCATCATGTACAGCACATCTGTCAAACTGCCACGGTCTACCCAACAACATATGACATGCATCCATAGATATGATATCGCACAATACCTCATCTTGGTATCCGCCAATCTTGAACTTCACTAGGCATTGTTCATTGACCATGACCTTGTGGTCATCCTGTACCCAGGCAATCCGATATGGATGTGGGTGTTTCTGTCTCTTGAGCTTC
This sequence comes from Chamaecyparis obtusa, assembly GCA_027943335.1. Taxonomy (NCBI): domain Eukaryota; kingdom Viridiplantae; phylum Streptophyta; class Pinopsida; order Cupressales; family Cupressaceae; genus Chamaecyparis; species Chamaecyparis obtusa. Next base: position 30,814 of record BSBK01009496.1, read on the forward strand.
AACTTTGTCACCATCTCTTCTGACACCAAATTGTCAGTGCTTCCACTATCAATAATCACATCACAACATTTACCTTCACACTTGCACCTGGTGCGAAACAGGCTCCTCCTTTGCTCAGGTTCATTCTCACCACTCAACAGGACTATTCTGTTAATCAACGTTTCTCCTCTTTCAGCATCTTCAGAATTTGATGATCTGGCATCTTCATCTACATGTGCAACTCTGGCCTGGCCTTCATTTCTCCTGTCCGTTCTGCCTTGGCGCTGAGGACATTCAAATGCCCTATGACCTTCTTCTCCACAGTGAAAACATGTTCCACGGAAGCCACCTCTTCCAGATCCTTGTCCTCTTCCTCTTCCTCTCTGATCTCTATTATTCTGATCCTGGAAGCGATTGGAATTATTTCCTCGCTGATTTTGACTGCTACTGGCCTCATCCTTCTTTTTCGGATCTTCATTTCGGCCACCATATGACCGTCCACCGCGACCTCTTCCATTTTGTCTGCTCTCGAACTTCTTGTTCAGCTTTTCCTCTACTTTTAGGGCAAATTGATATGCCTCCTCAATACTGTTCATTCGAACCAGATTCAACTCCTCCTGAATGCTTGGCCTTAACCCATTAAGGTATCGGGCAACTTTCTCCTTATTAGCTTCGGCATGGCCTGTTCTGATGAGGAGTCGATAGAACTCCTCTGTATACTCCTGAACAGATTTTCCTGCTTGCTTCAAACTTTGCATTTTCTTCAGTAGGTCAAGCTCATAATCCACAGGAATGAACTGTCGCTTCAATTTTTCCACCATCCGATCCCATCTTGTGATTTTATCTTTCCCTCTTCTATTTCGCTCCAATTGAATTTCTTGCCACCAGATCTTCGCATGACCTTTCAGTCTGGCCTTCGCAAATTTGACCCTATCAGGATCCTCAACATCTTCATACTCAAAATACTCCTCACATTCATTGATCCAGTCGATCAATTCCTCTGGGTTAAGATTTCCAGAAAATGTAGGAACCTCAATCTTAGGTCTTTTCCCAATCTTGGAAATCGCCCGAAAAAGTCTTTCTTCCTCCTGGTTCACAATTTCAACTTCTCCTTCTTGATATTCTTCTTCGGCTTCATCCTCACTTTCGTCTCTGACATTAAGATTCATTCCTCTACGAATCTCTTCTTGCAATGCTCGCACTTGTCTCTGCAACTCTCTAACCTCAGGTGTCACAACACCAGGTCTTCCGCCACGTTCTCTTCGTGGAGGCATTTTCGCGATGCGCGCTGAAACCCTAACCACGGTCCTGGTGCAAACTGCCTCACAGTCGGCGATCTGTTTACACACTCAAGAAACCTGGCTCTGATACCACTTGATGAAGGGTGCTCCCCTTAATACCACAAACACATAACAGAAATAGAGAAACAACAACAATATGCAAGAACAGAAAATTGGCTTCTTATTATCTCCACAAATGTGGAATTACAAACTTTCAGAATTACAATATGCAAAGCCACATGGGCATTCCCTTACAATATTCTGCAGGACAAAGCCTCGAATCAATACCCAGATCTACTACCCAGAACTATTCTGAACTGCCTAAGACAATAACACAGCCTTCCTTATATAGGCAATTATCCACCGCCTGGGAAGGTTCCAGAATTTTAGCCAATAAGGCCGACCAAACTTAGAATTATTTTATTTTACATTTTATTACATCATAGTCGGCTCAAGATAACCTTTGAAACCCGAACAGAAATTTTGAAGAAAATTATTTTTCGCCATTTCAGGTGGCCCAACTTCCGAAGACCATAAGTCATCACCAGTTGACCCGATCGGCTATTATAACCCCATTTCGGAAACGCCACGAAGCGCTCTACAACGCCTGAATTAAGCAAGCTTCATTCAGCCCAAAATTCGACCTCATCCGGGGCCTCTAAAGCCTTCAAAACTGAGTTCGAAGTTTCTGTGCCCTGCTGCCAATACCGAAAATCTTCAATATCTTCCAATATACACTTGATCTGGCAATGAAACTTTACTGGCAGACTTATATAGCCAAAATGAACCTCCAAGAAAGAAATCAGATCATTCTGAGCACATGCAAAAATTACCAAAAATAGTAACTTTCCATAAATAGCAGCTCTGCACTAAAATAGCCCTTATTGAATATAAAAACAGAAATATTTTTTGGGTGATGCAAGATTGCTCTTACACCCAGGATGCTCCTGCATCAAAAGTGGAAGCGAACATGGAGTGGTAGAACAAGAAGATGGAAGACTTTGATCTTGAAAAAGATTTTTGGATAGCACAAGTGCAGAATTTGTCTCTTGAATAGGCTTAACATCGAAAGTAACAACACCATTTTTAATAACCTTAATGGAAGTATCATCTTTGGAAAGCGCAAGCGTAGTAAGGTTATTTTGATTGTCAATAAGCTCAACAGTGTAAGTAGTAGCTTGATCTTGCTTAGGTGAAGACTTAAGACATGGTGGAATGCATGAAAAAGGGTGTATAGGATCAAAAGAACCATGAAGCAAATAAGAGACATCGGGAAAAGGAGTGGATGAAATGGAGGGTTCTTGATCTTGATCTTTCTTTATGTTCTTTTCTTCATCATTTTTAGAGTCCTCTTGACATGGAGCCACTTCTAAGGACAAGGAAGCATGTTGGGATTGTATGGATGACTTTGGAAGAGATGGTGAAGGACCAGCTGAAGTAGGCATTATAGCATATGAAGGCTTAGGCTCATTAGGTTTATCATCATTGAAAGTATTTGTAGCCAAGTGAAGGTTAGCTTGAGTTTCTTTAAGGGGTAGCCCTGGAGGATAACTATAGGGAACTGCATGAAAAATATCAGGGCTTGTGTCAGATGAAGGTTCTGTGAAAGATTTGAAAGACTCAGAAGCTTTAGGAAATGTATGGGTATTGGAGGAAGTAGGGGATGGAAGGGAACCATCACAAGACAAAGGTCCAACATTAACATGATCTTCCTTGAGAGTGTAATCTTTATTTTCAGCCTGAGAGTTCTTAGAGGAAAGATCCTTGTAGTATTTACTTTTGTAATCAGCATGAAAAACTTTCTCTTCCTCAAGTGAAGTAGATGTGTCATCTAGGTATTGTGCATAGAAATTGTCAAAGTCTCTTTCATAATCAGAATCATATGGATCACCCTCACGATCTATCCAATGTGACGGCCCATTTGTAGTAAGCAGGAATGAACGATGAGAAGGACTCTTAGGAACAGAGGTGTCATAGGTATCATTACATTGTCTGTCTTCATAGTCATCAGAGTCTCCAAAGCTAGATGTGTCACTCTCCGTGGAAGAGGTATCATATTGCTCAATTTTTTTTCAGGGGCATGGTGACATGTACAAGTATTTATCAAATGGAAAAGAGTATAGAGGTTCCTTTTCTTTCTCAAGTTTGTCAAGCTGGACTTGCATAGCTTGCAGCTGCTTCATCATAGCGGCGATCAGAATTTCTTCCTCATGTGTACTGATTCTATGAGACATGTGTACTAATTCTCAATAGCTATTGATTTGTTCTTGACACGATGATATTTTTGACAGATTCTGGAACTAGGCTGGAAACATTGGATATCTTGCAATTTGACAATTTTTGATAACTCTCTCAAATTTTCCCAAATGACACTCTGCAGACTCATACGATAGCGGGTAGGCTCTGAAATGACAGTTGCTAAATATCATACGACAGTTGCTAACAGGATTTGACTTTCTTGAATTTGCTAGCATGAAAACTTGTACGACACTGGGTACTCAATCATATGACAGATGGGCAATACTGAAATGACATTTGACAAAAAGTCATACGACTTTTGACTTCCTGAAATGACTTTTGACTCCAGAAAGAATTTTACGTCAATTTTTGCAAAACTTAAAGTTTTCAGTTTTGGATTGTTTACAAATTGTACTATCCAGATTTTGAAGGTTATACCAGATTTGATTATTTTTAATAGCCAAGTAGATAAACAAGCACGCAGAACAACAAGCAAGTGATTTCAAGCACGTTTGAAAACAATGAACAAGGGAAAAAGAAACCTTGCGCATGAACAATCAAGTGACCAAATTGTGCTAATCCCTAAGAGTACTAATTGTGTATGTTCTGAAAAGTTTTGCAATAACACACATATACCTGAGAATGAAAAATTGGCCTCTCTAGGGTTTTTAGTAATGGTTTGACTCTGCAACTTTTATGATTCAAAGGGGTGAACTCCAATCCTGGCGCACCAGGGTTTTGACACAGTCCGAAAACTTAATCTTCAAGAGCTACTAGGGAGATCTGACAACCCAACAATGAACCATACCCGTGGAGATTTCTTTCACAAGGACATTTATATAGCGGCTGTCACTACCACAGTGAAAATGGCTATGACCGCTTGAGGTTCCGTCAACGCAATTTGCCCTGTGAAGGGATTGTCCACTACGGTTAACCCTCTCTAAAGATGACTCACAGATTTATACCACAAGGGGACTTGGCTCCAGATTCAAAGTTTTGACACCTCTTCACTTTTAACCCAAACAAAACAAGCAGATTAATCCGACACGCTAAGACAAAGTTTTGTTCCACCAAGGTCTGTGATATCAACTCCACGTGATCTATCAACCTCTCCAGGGAGAGAATGTATCAATCAATAAGAGAAGACACACTAACCAATTTTGATTCACCAAAGCTCGTGATATCAACCCTACGTGATCTATCAACCTCTCCGGAGACAGAATGTGTCGATCAATAAGAGAAGATGCACTAACCAAGTTGAATGTGAAACGCACTAAGTATCCTCCCTACCTACAAGGATTCTGTCGTCAAGAAGGATTTCGCTAGGAATCCAATCTTTCAAGAATCACGAATAGTGTTCATAGGGCCTAATTACTATGTGAGCACAGATATATTCCCGAAAGTAAATCTACCAAAAGTACCCAAAAAGTAGAAAGAGGAACACTTAACGCTTAAAGCGAATATGAGATGAGTCCACAAGGTGGAACACTTAACACCTCACACAAGCTGAAAATGAGTCCCCAACTTAGAAAATAAGTGAGTTCCTAAAAGCACAAAAGGGTTGCCAAGTGGAACACTTAACACTTCTGTCCTGTTGACCCCTCCCCTTTATGGCACTGAGATTGCAACCACGGGGCGGAAATGAGAGGCCGACGGATTAGCGAGTCCAATAACCCAAGATAGCAATCAAGATCAATCACAAGTATTCTAAGACTACTTAATGAATCCTTAAAGGTTCACAACCTAGTATCAATTATGCAAGTGTGTAGAAATAGATCAAAAGCATGAAAAGATGCACACAAGCTTTACACATAAGAGATTTATTTTAAGTCCCAAATAAAAATATTATTAGATGAAGGAGAATACCTGGGATCCTCACAACACGCTTAGTAGATTTTACTTTATTTTTAGCAATTTTTGTTGAGCTTTTCCATGCAAGCAAGTGACGAACTCTCCAACAAGCAAACAAGCAAACAAGATATGCAAAATATATTCAACTTATGAAAACCATAGGGTTAGCTCTAAAAATCAATTATTATCAGTAATAATAACCAGCAATTAACCCAAATGACAACTCATATCATTCATTGAACCATGTAAAAAAATAAGTGCATACCCATCACAAAACTTTATTTTTTTTGCTGCATTTGACCTGGTCAACAAGATCTAATTTTTTTGATATGATTTTGGTCACAAAAATAGAAATTCAAAATAGAGACCCCTACTAAAAAAAAAAGAGCTTTCCAAAAATGCAAAAATTTTACAAAAATCTCTTCATTTGTGCCCTAGAGACCCGTTTTATCAAAATAGACCAATTTTTGTAAATTGACTATTTGAGTTATTATATCATGTCCAAATTTAAAATAAAAAGAATGAACCCCTAGTAGAATTTAAAGAGCTTTCCAAAAATATAAAAATTTCTAAAAAATATGCTGATTTGCGTCAGATATTAATTGTTTTTAGAATTTGAAGAAAAAAATTATTAAAAATTCAAAACATCTCATAAAATTCTAAATTTTTTACTGTAGCTTCTCTGATATGTCACCAACCTGTAAAAAAAATTTCAGACCAAAACTCCAAGCCATTTGGGAGATAAAATTAAATCTTTGAAACTTTAGGGTTTTAGCTCTCAAAAAAATCAAAACCAGCATGCAAAAGTGGGTTGCCCCACGGTGGGCGCCAGAAATGTGTGTGTGAAAATTGTACCTGATCTGTAGACACAACACTCAGTAAAACTTTAGAGGTTAGCTATAATCAAAATCGTGCAAAATTGAAAGCTATCTAACTAAGCGATTTACTGCCTTCTAATAGGTGCGAGATTATTGTTCTCAGATTATTATCGAGATCAGTGACCTAGACGACACCTAAATGAAGGATTTGAATGCAATTGATCTAGATATGAGATTGAATGCAATTATTCTATTTTTAAGATTTTTCTATGCAATAAGAATGATAAAAACTAATATGAATCTATGCTAGATGAAATTGATATGCTATGAATCTAACAATGATATGTAATATGAATGCAAAAATAAGATTGATCTCACAAAGATGTTGATTCGCAAGAGCTTTGATTCTTCAATTCCAATTCTCCAGCGTGATTGTGCAAAATATGAGATGATTTGTGAAGAGCTAAAGCCTTAATTTATAGAAATCTAGGGCTTTGGAGGTGCATGGGAAAAGCCATAAATCACTCAAATTAACTCATCTTGATTTTTGAGTTATCTGATCATGAAAGATAGTTAATTCTCAAAATTATGCAAAAATAGCTTTTTAACTCAAATTAGAGTTTAGATCAGCTTTTTGAACTCCAAAAGGATGTTGAGTTCCAAAAAGTCAATAACTTGCATTGATTTTCTGATTTGGAGTTTAACTGTTTCTTTTGAATATGCATAATAATTAAGAATTAAATAAATAAATAAAGTGATTTATCCTCAACTCAACTGATTTTTGAAATAAAATAATTAATTTATGGGTTAATTAACTATTTTACCAAACTTTTATTAAAAATTATATTATTAAATAATGACAACATGCTTTAATTAATTAAATAAGAATTTAATCAATTAAAGATAGGAATTTTGATTTATTGTCAAAATTAAATAATACAATTAATAATAGATAGAATTAAATTTAATTACATAATTAAGTGGCAAATATTAAATCTAATTAATTAAATATGAAAATATTCAATTAATCAAACTTAGGATAAATGTGATTTATCGCCAAATAATCATTAAATTAAAGATAATTAAGATAATTAGGAATATTACTAGGAATATTCCCCGATGCAGAATTTAAGATAATCAATTATGATTCGATGATGTTAGATGTGCCTTAGGTTAGGACTTTGATGTAGATTTTGTTCGATTTGTCGATGTAGGAGGTTAATGAACTTATAGCCCATTTTTGGGGTATTACAACTACAACATAATATCTTGTAACTAATTTGGTTCTACAAGATTTTAATGACATGGACCAATGAGTTTGACTCAAAAACTACACAATCGAATCTTGAAAGTAATATCACAATTTGACTTGATGTGGAAAATATCTTCTACTTATCAAATCTACCTTATCAACCCCCAAACGATAATGAGATTGTGCAAGATATCCCACTCATCAAATGAATGAGACTTGATCAAATTTAAAAAAGAAAATTCTTACCAAAAAATTCTACAATTTCTTTCAAGGGATGTCCAAAAGTTAGAAAAAAAGTGAATGGCTACCTTAAACTCTCTCATGGATCTCATTTTAATTATTAATATCTAAAATTGTTGTTCTCATGTTGTCTATGGATGTCACAATGCCTTAGTCATTTCAACCTAGGTACATGGCACAACTTTTCATTAGACCGTTACATTTCTAGATGTTTGACACTAGATATGCCATCTCAAGCGAAGGAGATCATAAAGTGTTGAATGCCTTTTGCTTAACATCCACCCTAGAAATCAAGATTCAATTTTTTACAGTCAATCTCACAACAAACTATTGAAATGTGTCTCTATTTATCTTGTACAATATTCATACAATTTTTTTAATCTTAGAATGTATTTTTATTTGAAAGTTTGGAAAATCTAATCACTTATAAAGAATGTTCTTAAGGGATTCTCGAGTTTAAGCATGCAAGTGTATCTCAAAGAGTTCCACCTATATATTTTGAAGCTTCAATAGTTAGACATGGGTACATGTACATGGAGTTGGAAAATGTATTTTTACATCAATCTAGAACATGAATATGCCATAACACACTCTGGTTATATATTTCAAAGAATCAAAGCTAAACGTGGTCATGTTATAATGTAGTCACGTTTAGTCTAATATAAATTTTCTCAAAGAGAACTTGGCCTTGCAAAAAAAACTTAGATGATTCTAGTGGTAATACCAAAACTTTGGCATAATATTTAAAGTGTATTAAAAAAAAGATATACACAAGGATGACAAATAACATATAAGAGGAAAGGTGTCATTCGATGAATAAATCTAAGAAGAGTCTAAAAAATTATTTGACATGTAGAATTTGGAGAACTTGGATCAAAGGATGACTATGCTATAGAGAAAATAGGAGGCGATCATTACAAAAGTGGCCAATCTCATTGAAGCTATTGTCATGACCACTACCAGAAGGAATAACACCACTAATGGTTCAAGAAAAAGAACAGGGGTTAAACCATTTGTTTAAAATATTGGCTTAATTAATCTTGACAAGGAAAGCTTGGAGAATAATTTCAAAGATCAAGTCAACTTCTAACTAAGGAGTGGCAAGCTATATTGGACTTCAAAAACTTGTTGATTTCATCTAGTTTGTTCTCCTATTTGGTTGTCTTCTCTAGCTTTTATTTTTGTGTTGTACTTTTAACATTTATTTTATTTATTTATGACCTTATTAATTGTTCTTTTTCTTTTGTTTGTTCACTCATTATAACATTTTTCTCATGTTTATTCTTCATTTTTTCTCTTATGTTTATGTTGCATTTGTAATATTCATTTCATCTAACTTTAACTTTACTAATCTTTTTATTATCTCGTATTTGTTTCTCTTATTGTAAAACTTAATTTTCTCTATACTTATTTTAATATCTAAAAATTTACATGAATCTCGAATTAATCATTCAAACTTCTTTACAACAAAATATTTAAAATATGTGGAGTTGGGGACCTAGTTTGATTGACAAGCTTCTCGTTATGAAGCACAAGATCACAAGGTCCAGTCAACCCCAACCCACGTACAAGATCACAAGATCCAGTCAACCTCAACCCACGTAGAACAGGAGGATGTGTGGTGCCAACATCACGGATTAAAAAGTTTATCCTGGCCACTGCAGTTTATATACCTGATTCCTGAAGTCAAAATATATATATATATATATATGGAATGCTGTTCTAAGCTCTGTCGTCCCTCTTTGCATTAAAAAATAAAATAAAAAATAAAGCAGTTTGTAAGTCAAACATGCTATGATAATAACGGTCATTATTAAAGCGGATAAAAAAGGTTTGTTGACATCGTGCGCATTGAGGTCTTGCTGATCCATCCTCTGTTTTCGTTTTGCCCAGAGTAAAATCCATGAAACTGCAAATTGATGAAGCCGAATGGCTCATTCAGGTTAAAGACGAGGTATTTTCATGCCATGATCGTAAGCACACATCGCCCTGCATTTTTAGCGTACCAAAGACATTAATCAACGAAAATGAAGCAGCATATATCCCGGAACTCCTTTCTGTTGGTCCTTACCACTTCGGCAAACCAGAGCTCGCAGCCATGGAGAAGTACAAAGCCCAGGCTGTGTGCAGGATATCCAACCGAATTCAGGAGAAGTTCCCTGAAAAAAGCTTCTTCTCTGTTGTGGAGAAGATTAAGACCATGGAGCGCCAAATTAGGGATTGCTATGACAAGGAAATAGAATGCAGCGGAGAAGTTCTGTGCTGGATGATGGCGCGGGACGCCTCTTTTCTTCTCGAGTTCTTCCGAAACTACATCACTCCATTTCAACCTGCAGATCGCAAAGAATATCATATATTTTGCCAAAGTTTTCATCCGGTTTTCCGCCCTGAATGTGACAACAGCACGGTCCTTGCAATCATCAGAGATGTAATGAAATTGGAGAATCAGATCCCTCTGTTCGTTCTGGAACAAGTTCTTTCTGTGGAGATGAATTCCGTGGAATTAGCTCGAGACAAAATCGATTTTGTACTAAAAGTAGTCTTTGCTAACATATACCGACCTTTTGATTTTTATATATTTTGCAGGTCTTCAAAGAGGAGTCATATACTGGAAATGTATCACTTCTCCTGTTTTGGGAAAGATCAGGTTCTGGAAACTGAAAAGGATTTATGGAACGCGTGGCCAAAGCCGTCAGACATCAGGTTCAAGCTTCCATCTGCAATTAAACTGAAGAAAGCGGGAGTAAAGTTCAAAGCCAACGCAGGGGGCATAGAACAAATCAAATTTGACAAGAAAACTTCAGTTCTATCGCTTCCTCTCATCATACTGAATGTTGAATCGGAGGTATTTATCAGAAACCTTGTTGCATTTGAAATGTGCTCTACCAGTTACAAAGTTAAAAAATTTACTCAATACGCCCAATTTATGAGCGATCTGATGCATAACAAGAAGGGCGCAGTTGTGATGAGGGAAAAGGGGATTATTGTGGGCAATCTTCGAAATTCTGCACAATTGGCAAGTCTGTTCAATTCGTCCAATCAATCGCCCTCCCTCTCAGAGTGCTGCGCCGTTGCAGAAACGAGGAAGAGCATTGAGGAGTATTACAGTAAAAAATGGAGGATCAGTTGTAAAATTCTTTGGAATGAATTCTGGAACGCTTATGTTTCAAAACCCTGGTATGTAATTGGGGGTTTGGCGGCCACAGTGATCTTCTTCCTCACTGCGATGCAGGTCCTTTGCTTGTTCTACACCTGCGCGCCCAAAAATTGAACCCTACCGGGCCATACGATTAATGCATCCGGACTGGCTGGTTCAGCCAATCTCTACCAGATGTAATGGTGATGTTTTTAAAGTCGCTTCTTATCTGCTACATACCATGAACAATGTGACGTTTTTGTTGGATATTTCTTGGCTTGATAAGAACATCCGCGTGTTACGCCTGTTTGAATTGACATCTGTAAATTTAATTTATTTGTTTTTTCAGTTTTTGCTTTTTTTATTAATGAGTCGTTCGTCCGTGATTTGATAATTGAAATTAAATTCGAGATAGAGTAATTGTACTATATAATTTGTATTTTATAATAATAAATATATTTTATAATATTAAATACATAGTAAATTAAATTTAATGCTAATATATAGAGAAAGATAGACACAACATATGTTATAAAATATGTATATGTATATATTTTCTTGTAGTATATGTATGATGTCATATATATTTTCTTGTAGTATATGTATGATGTCATAATTTTTTGTCGTGGATCTATTAATGTTCATAATTCTTTTGAGGTTATGCTTGACATACCATATCTTGTCCTCTAAATAACTAAGCATTTCATTCTACTTAGCCATCACTATTTAAGTTTACAAATCTCTTTTAAAACGTTCTATTGTGATATACTCATATTAGTATCTTTAATTGATTGATGATTATAATGTTCAATAAAAATCACTTCAAAATATTTTCCAGTGAATAACAATTTCTTTTTCAAGTTGCCTAAAATTAATCCCAACAACTCAATGATGAAAGATAAATCACAATCCTCAAAATGGAGTAGCAACAAAACTTGACAAGAGTAAAGGAAGGGTTGGTGCATTAACCTTTAACCTCACCTTAGGGAGACCAACATTATCAACAACGTCATCTTCCTCAAACAACTTTTCATCTTATCCTCTTCCCTAACAACCTCAAAGATCATCTCCTCACCACTGATAAAGGATAAAGATTTCCTTTTCCTATTGATATGCCTAGTTGTGGTCGTGTTCTACCTTTTCATCGTAGGGTTTAGGTCTTAGTAAGGATTTAGATTAAGAGCATGATAGACTAGGAAAATAAGGGATTAATAAAGATGGTAAGCATGGTAGATCTCCAAAAGAAATTTCTTTAAGATAATAAATAAGAAGGACAAGAAGCTAACTAACTTGTTATGATGGAAATGGTTGATGAGAGTGAAATGAAAAGGAAAAACTATGTGAGTATTCTTTCAAGAGTAATTGATGCAGAGGCAAGGGTTAAACAAATATGACAAACTGAACTTGTAGGGGTTTTTTCAATACAACATCAAGACTTCTCATTTGACACCATCAAGACTTCAATGCAACATAAAGACTTCTTATACTTCTCAAGGAGTAGTATGTGGTATTCTTTTCAGTTTTAACTTTTGTATCATTTATAGAGAAACCATATTATTAGTATAGTTTGAATCAACAACAACTTGGTTACATTTACCTTGTGACTTACATGTAGTCTTGAAGAGTGATTTTCTTTGTGGGGGTTCCCTCTCCATGGGAACTTTGATAAAGGTTCTCCTCACCATGAGAGACTCACCAACTTGATCAAAGTTCCCATGGAGAGGGAATTGCCACAAAGAAAATCACTCTTCAAGACTACATTTAAGTAGTGGATTGATTCTTAGGACATTACTATACTTGATTCCCTTCAAATTTATTGCACTTATAGCACTTCTCATGAATCCATTTGATCATCTTCCTTGTCCTCCAAATCTGCCTCTATTGTTGGGTCATTTCCTCCAAACCTATCCCTCGATTTTGAGATTTTCTCTTTTAGAGAGTTACTTGCCTCTTCTTTGAGCTCTTGGAACTATCCTCTACCAGTAGAAGTTGTCTTTCCCATACCTTTACCATGCTTATCTTGCCTTCTTTTTAATTTATCTTTAGCCCTTATTGCAAACTTATAACACTCTTCCACAATTCTTTGGGTTATGAGACTTAACTCATCCCGTAGATTGTATCTCAACCAATTGATGTATCTTTCCACTTTTTCTATACCATCCTCCATGGGCCCCACCCTTATGCTTAATTTGTAGAAATCTTTAGTATAGGCCTTGACAACTATCTCTTTTTCTTTAACATTTTGAAGTCTTTTGTGCATATCTGAATTGCATAGTCATAAGGTAGGAATTTACCCTTGATTTTGGCAACCATCATATCCAAAGAGGTTATTTTGGATTTCCCCTTCTTCCTCATTTCATCTTGTATGTAGTCCCACCAAAGTAAGGCATGGCCCTTCAACTTTATCTTGGCCAACTTCACCCTCTGTTCTTTTGGTACATCCTCATGTACTCAAAATAGTTATTTAGTGCCCCTATCTAATCCAAAAATTCTTCACTATCGAAGTTTACTCCATACATTGAAAGATCCATCTTTATCTTAGGACCTTCTCCTTTGACTTCCTTCAATAGCTTTTCAAATTTCAAGTCTTTAGGATCCAACTCTTCTTGGGACGCTTCTTGGGGGTTTTCCTCTTCCCCTTCTTCTTTCATTTCTTCTTAGTCATTCACATCCCTTATGGTCACACCTCTTCTTTGACCTGTTCCTACTACACCAAACCTATCTTGAAGGGCTTATGTCAACTCCCTCATATCTCCTTAAATTCACTCACTTCTCTAGCAAGTGGGATCCCTTTTGGAGGCATCTTTGTTTCTTTCTAACTTTGAATTTTTCTCTTATTGACCAAACTTTTCCCTGATACCAATATGATGCAAAGGTAGGGGTTAGACAAATAGGACAAAATCAACTTGTAGGGGTTTCTTCAATGCAACATCAAGAATCCTCATTTGGCACACTTCCTAGATTCCATCGTTGGCCATTAAGGGACTTTAATTAATACACCTTGACTCTTGAATAGAGAAAGGGTTTGAATAAGACTTCTCATGTGACTTCAAAGACAATGTGATAACACACCTTGATCACATATGACACAACTTTCCAAAGTATTTAGTTATGTATTGTCATTGGCTTAATAAGGATAATGCTTCAACCTTGACTAATGTGATAACAATATTGAGGATTCCCTTACCTCAATTTTGTTTGGGAGCATTTGGAATACACCCCCTAATGTCTTCAAATAATTTAAAAGCTCTTCCCAACACAAGTGTCCTGAATCATGATGACTGATCACAAAGTTTCTCAAAACTATTAATTTCATTGTCCTAATAGGATAATCACAAATATTGACACAAAAACTTGATGTAAGTGCTTCAAACTACCTTTTTTGGACTTGGAGGACCCTGAAAAATATTTATACCCATCGCATAGACCTTACAACAACAAAAAATATATAATGCAACTATGTTTACAACAAACAATTATTGGTAAAGTGTTATTGGGATAGGTGAGCTACAAGGACAATCATGATAAATGCATTTTATCCTCCACACATAGACACCATAACAAGGTATCTGACTTGTAAGGGTCCCCATACATTACATTAATACCCTCATTTATCAACTCAACCCCCCTTTCTCCTACAATGCAAAGATTAACCTTTCTTAATGGGTCCCTAGGCCTAATACATAAGGATATCAAACCGTTAGATCTTCTCCACATGTGTCAAAACTCCATGTCATCCTTTTTAACTCTAAAATCTTAAAATATATGCTACGATAGACCATTCCACCAAGTTTGGGCCTTTTTCACCAATGGAATTGAGAGAGACATATTTTTTAAGTTCACTAGTTACCCTACCTAGGGTTTAGATCAATTTTCACTAAAACAATGATAACTCCCTTGAAATTCAATGAAATGACACCTAAAAAATTACAATTGAAATGATATTTATTCCTCCATCAATACAAATTGGTTTCATATCATTTGGTGACTATATAGATACGTACAAAATGCTGCAACAATTAACAAATATGAGGAAAAGTGCATAAGATGACAAAGATTTATTGCTTCCACTTCTACATTATCTCATTAAACCTTTTGTTCATGTAAATTAGGATTATTTATGTGTATAGAATCTTTTTTGGTCATCTAACCCACCCCAACTACCTTCTAAACAATTTTTTTTTAAAGTTATCAACAAAATGCAAAAAGTTATCAGCAACAATGACAACTTTTTGACAACATTTTATAACTTTTTGCATTTTTCATCCAAATGAACCCAAACATACGCAAATGGGTCCAAATGAAAAATAATGGCCCAAAATATCCTTATTAACATGAAACAACACAAAACAAACAAAAATCAATGTTCAACCATGTTTGACCATCAGGTGCTACTACACCAAACTCCCGAGGAGAAGAAAAAACTCAAGTTCCACTTGAGTTCAATCCTACAACTATGTATTCATGTTGAATAATGTCATTTATAGACCTCAATGGGGAATCCTCTAGGGGTATATATTTCCATTTGTCCAAGTACTGGAAATAGGTCTTCTTTCTTGTCCTTTTGAACTCTTTTGTGTCAACAATAGTCTCCAACTCCAAAGCCTTGCTTGGTAGGAGATCTCTAACCAATTCCTCATTTGAGAATGTTGTTGAACTTGCATTATCACTTTTAGGAACATCTCATCCATCCTTCTAATTAAATTCCTTCCTGTTGACATAAATTATGTGCTTGTGCTTGTCAATACCCCTTTGTAGGTTATCCTTGACCTCTTCACCTATTCTACTCATCTCTTCAATCTATTTTTTTGCCCCTTTATCTGTTGCATTGTCAGACATAATACCGTTTGGCATGAAAGCATTGGAGTGGCCAATATCCACTCTTGAAATCAAAGAGTTGAATATATCACCTATTAGTAAAGCAACATACTTCCTAAGCCAAACTTGGATCCCCAACATCAAATCATCCCTCATTTCTATTGTCGTAAGATTTCTAGGCTTTGGAATGGATACAAGGTCCATGTCCACCTCTTCTCATGTCTTTATGAGCTCCTTCCTACCCACCATCATCACATTAGACCCCATAGATTGTCCTTTGTCTCCCTCTTTTAATAGTGTCAAGGTATAGGAGATCTCATCCTTCTCTATATCATAAGTACTCCTCCTTCCATCATACTTGGAATAGCTATCAAATTGAAATGGTCTACCAAGGAGTAGATGGAAACCATGCATGGGGATGATATCACACATAACTCCATCCTTATATCCATCTATATTGAAATCTACCCAACTTTTCTCGTTCACCAAAATATGTTGGCACTTATTTAACCAAGATACTTTGTAAGTAGTAGTATGTGGTATTCTTTTTTAGTTTTAACTTCTCTACCATTTCTAGAGAAACCACATTATTAGTACTACCCAAATCAACAATAACTTTGTAACATTTACCTTGTGACTTACATGTAGTCCTAAAGAGTGATTTTCTTTGTGGGGGCTCCCTCTCCATGGAAACTTTGATCCAGGTTCTCCTCATGATGAGATACTGACCAATTTATAAATCTGCATTATGTGATGGATAATTTACACTTTCACTATCCTATGCTTGTGCAAATTGATTTCTTCTTTCTCCAAATAAAGTAGTGGACTGATTCTGACAATACTGTCATGATCGATGGCCTATAAATTTATTGTACTTAGAGCACTTCCTGGTGAGTCTATTTGATAATCTTCCTTGGCCTCCAAATCTACCTCTATTTTCGGGTCTTCTTCCTGGAAAACTGCCCCTTGATTTTGAAATTTGTTCTTGAGAGTTACTTGCCTCTCCTTCAAACTCTTGTAAATTTCCTCTTCCAATAGAAGTTGTCTTTCGCATACCTCTACTCTATTTCTCTTTCCTTCTTTTCAATTTATCTTCAACCCTTATTGCCAACTTATAACACTCGTCCACAGTTCTTAGGGTTATGAGACTTAACTCATCCTATGGGTTGTATCTCAATCCATTGATGTATCTTTCCACTTTTTCCACATCGTCCTACATGTGGCCTACCCTTATACTTAATTTTTAGAACTCCTCGGTATAGGCCATGACATCCATCTCTTTTTATTTTTCAAGTCTTTTGTATATTTGAATGACATAGTCATCAAGTAGGAATTTTCCCTTGAGTTTGGTAACCACTCCTTTCATCTTGTACGTGGTCCCACCAAAGTAAGGTATGGCCCTTCAACTTTGTCTTCGCCAACTCCACGCTCTTTTCTTTTGGTACATCCTCATACTCAAAATAGTTATATAGTGCCCCTATCCAATCCAAAACTTCTTTAATATTCAAGTTTCCTCCATACATTGGAAGTTCCATATTTATCTTAGGACCTTCTCCTTTGACTTCCTTTAATAGCTTTGCAAACTTCAAATCTTCGGGATTCAACTCTTCTTGAGACCCTTCCTGAGGGTTTTCCTGTTACCCTTCTTCTTGGTCACTTACATCCCCTATGACCTTGCCAATAAGTGTGCAAGGTCCAATTTGTACGATGTTAGTGGAGTTGATAGGGGTTCACATGTTAGCACCTGGACCCTAGTACATGTCTGTGTGTTTTGAAAAATTAATATAAAAAAATTAAGGAGAACTTAATACATATTAAAATGCATCATATAAGAACAAGTTGTGTATTTTCTAAATGCACCAAATAAAAAACTAGGCCCCTTTCTTGTCGGACAAGCACTTGACATTCTCATTGACAAGTTCTAACATGGGTTTAAAGTGGGCCACTCACTAGAAAAATCCAACTTGATTGCCTACAATAGAAAACATGTCTAATCACTTACATGTCAACAATAAACCCATAAATAAGGATCACCACCTCAACCATAGTGCATAGTACAATCAAAGCAATGTAACATGGACAAACATCGACCGAAGACATGTTGACATTTTCCACCTCATTGCAACTACTTAGTCATGTTCTACCTATGTAGATGTTACCACCCTAAACACTTAAATAGGACCCATCCCATCATTCTAGCTAAAATGTATCTTCATTCCTCTTTAAGTGCACAAGATGTGGTCACTTCAATAATAAACCACCTACAATTTCAAATTCAGCTTGTGTAAGCCCACCAATAACCATTAAAGACCAGTCAAATCTTAATTCAAAGCACCCATCATATGAATTCTTGCAAGTAAAGCTTCAAATTAGTAAGAGTGCATAAATTAAAGACAAGTACACTTCAATCCATCTTATTCATCCCATTCAACACCCAACAAAGAGCACAAAAAAAGAAGAGCACATATAAGCAATAATTGAAGCTATTTATCCAAGTATGTATGTGTTTATTACCGGTTTTTGTTATTTCTATATTACCTTTGGTGTTCATATCATTTCCACATATCTATCCATTCTACTATTTCCTTCATGTTCATTTTTTTTAAGTTTCCCATACCCTTGATGGTTTCTCACATCGTCACATATTTTTGGTTATTTCTACTATTTTATTCATGTTTATTTCAATTACAGTTTTCTAATTATCCACATTTCTATCATTCCTACTGTTTCATTCATGTTCATTTCACTTACATTTTTTACGCATCCTCATGTGTATGCTTTCTACTATTCCACTCATGTACATTTCACTTCGAGTTTTGTATACCCTTATTTGTTATTTTTCTTGCATGTTCATTTCACTTATAGTTTTCTATACCCTTACTTCTACCATTTTGTACATGTTCATTTAGGCTACAATTTCCTAAAGGAGCAGATATATCGTATACAACAAAGAATTGAAGAGAATTTTCCAAGTATGTATGTGTTCATTAGTGCTCTATTTTTTTTCCTTTATTATCCTTTCTATTCGAAATGACTATGTATTGTTTCCTTCACGTTCATTTCACTTACAATTTTCTATACCCTTATTTCTAGTTTTCCTTGAGAATGTTCACTTCAGTTACAATTTTGTATACCCTTTTTGTTTATCATTTTTTGTATGCATTTTGCTTTCACTATTATATCCTTTCTATATTCTCTTTGTTGTTTGAAACTCCTTTCTACTATTTAAAATCTATCAATCATTTTCTGTTTTCAAATTTTAAAGTAGTTCTATATTTTCATTGACGTTCATTTCATTTCCACTTATCTATCTTATTTATTTTCAATTTTTAAACTACTTCTATATTTACATTGATGTTCACAACCTCTTCCACATCCTCCTTCTATCTTGTCACAAGACTTATTATGTTATGTATTATGCAGATGACACTACACAACTAACCATGATCTGATCCAGACAACAAAGTTGGACCCAACTAAGTGTTGTATTAGTAACAGAGACCAACGCTATGAGATTCTGAAGAAATATGAATACAATAAAGACAACTATTTAAAGGCCCATAGGAAATTAAGAACTCTAGGTCTTATAACAACCTATCCTCGAAATGATGTAGATGAAGATATTGTAGCATATATATGTGAAACTTCCTCCCTTTTACCCCACAGATGGATTCACCATACAAAATGCCTAGTGGAGATCTCGTATCCAATAATTTGAGCACAATAAGAATGGATTGTGAGCCAATCTCATCTAATTGACAATTTCTTTCATGCTACATATCCTCATGCCAAAATTATGCTATCAAACACAACTTGTTTTTATTCTTATCTATTTAAGGTGATTCTAGAATCATGGCAGACCAACTATCTAAATAGATATTTCTTACAAAACTATGGTCCACAAATCAAAGAGTGCTCAAAAAATATTTCAGAGCAACAAATTCATCAAAGAGAAGTTACAGAGAAATCCCATCATGAGTTTTTACCAAGGTATACATTAAAAATCATACTAGTTCCTTTCCCACACTTCCTTGTTGTGTGTATAGTTAGAAAATCATTTGGAAAGAACCTAGACTAGCTACCCCACCTCACCTAGTTGACCCAGGAAGTTTTGACCTTGATTCACTACCAGTATAATTGTTAGGTTTTTTCATGTATTATTGTTTCTCCTCCCTACTATCATCTCTACACCATATTAATTCATAACTATCCATGAAAGTAAATAGAAAACATGTTCATGCAACTATCAAATAATAATAAAACCAAACAAGGGAATTGTAAATTCTATATTCAAGCATCACAGACACGTGAAACTAGACTATCAAGCAATTGGAAAATATAGAATATTTTTTCATTCAAGCATCTTTGTTCACATTCTTCGTCAATCATTACTCTACAAAATGTCATGGTTATTCACTTCCAATTTATAGGGACACATTGTGTACTCTACTACAATTGAAATTTTCATGTTGCAAAACACATATTGTTCTTATTGTATCACATATTATAGTATCGCATTGATCAACTATCTTTGTTTGTAACACATATTTTTCCTATTGTATGGAAGATGGGGAAGTCAACTTGGTCGAAGGAGAAGGAGCCTCATGTACAAAAAAGAGGAACAAAAAGTCTTAATGCCCATAAAAGAGGTGTTCGCTTCCCTCCCTAGCCTGTGACTCCAACTCCACCTCACTTGTGAGAAATTCAAACCATGTTACACTATCATATCAGGATACTAGAGCAGTGAGAGCACCTAAGATCAGGATGCAACAAAAGTGGTGGTATGCACTCGATATAGAAGGGGCCCTCAATGATATTGAGGACAACAACATGTCAATAAGGGTAGAATAAAAGAAATGGGGTATTCCAATAGCCACATGCTAAATAGTTGGGTGGTCTAATAACCACCTCTAAGAAAGGTCCCCCAACCATCCTCACCCCTAAAGAAGAAGAGCATATCATAGAGTGGAGTGAAGATATGGATGTAGTAGGTCATAGTCTTGAGATTATCAACTTGAGGCCAACTTTGGCTCAAATATGTGAGAGAAGACCCACCCCTTTCAAGGATAGAATGCCTAGTAAGTCATGGTGGTCAGGGTTTAAGGCCCATCATTTGGAACTCGTACTAAAGACAATGGAATTCCTTGAGAAAGATAGAGCACTGAATTTGAGATATTTTGTTGCGGTTGCATTATACGAGACTTTTTCAAAAGTATATACTAAAAATCCTTATGTACCTTCTTGCATATAGAATTCTGATAAAAATGGCGTGCAGACAAGAAGAAATGGGTCCGTGAGGGTACTTTCTAGAGAAAGGAAGTCTTAACATCTCCTACGTAACTCCCAAGAGTTGTGAATGGATTACCATCCTTTGTTGTGTTAATGCTTCCAGGCAATCCATTCAAAAATTCTACTTGTTCAAAGGAAACAAGAAGTCGCAAAATCATATTTCAAAATGCAAACTAGGTGCTTGAATGGCATCCCAAGAACATGTGTGGATGATGAAGGAGTTTTTCCTCAATTGGCTACACCACTTTGTTTGGTCTGTTTCAAGGGGTGTTTCACCCATGAATAGGTTGTTGCTGATATTTGATGGCCATGACATCCATGTTTCTATGAAAACCATCCAAGAGGCCTAGATGCTTAGAATTGACCTTCTAACATTTTTTGTACACACATCTCACAAACTCCATCCACTCGATGTGAGTGTGTTTCCCCCATTCAACTCTTACTTTAAAAAGGAACAAGCATCGTAGTTGGCTAGGTTCCCCAACATTGAAACCAAAAACGTAGAACTAGAAGAGATTGGAAACAAATCTTTGACATGAGCATTGAATGTCTCTAACATTATAGTGGGATTCAATAGAATGAGGATATGGATCCTCAATCATGATGCGCTCGTGGACAACATGCATCCTAACAACATGTTTGTAATTCATAGTGGCAAGGATGTTTCTGCAGTGCATAACATGCTAAGCCTCTCTGGAAATGATGTGCCAAATGAAGATGTGGCAAAAAACATAATTGATATTTGTAATTGTGATTCAAATTTAGAAGTGGAGTTGGTTTATTTAGCAAAGAATCATGCAAATTCACAAGTGGAGTTGGTTCAACCAATAGAAAATAAAACAGAGAGCCTTGGAATGCCATCACAATGAATAACACTCAAAAGGTTGGCAGAAGGAGCTTCAAATCTAGGTGTGGACCTGTAATCACAAGAACAAGATTCCTCTTTCATTTTCCCTACACCACCCATTGCATTTATGCCAGAAATTGTATATTAATATGTAGAATGTATGCAACCATATAGTGATGTGTATGCAGATATGACACAAGGGACATGTGAAGTTGGGTATGACAAAAAATGAAAGCGTACTATCACAAGTATGTGAGTGATGCAGTGGCATCCTAGCTTCTTGTCTAGTTCCTTGTGATTTTTTAGTACTCAGCGAAGGAGGTGGATAAGCTCGGTAGAGACATGCTATTACTCGGTTATGTGGGTTCTCGGTAGAAGTTTGTTAGGATTCACTGGTGGAGCTTGGTGGTCTTGATGGTGATTCTCAATTGGAAGTTCTAGTGGATCTTGGTGGATGATGGTCATTCGATGACTTGGTGTTTTGTTTCTCAATGCTTGGTTATCGACGGGGTCTCAGTGTTTATGCATGTTGCTTAGTCGTTGAAGTGGCTCAGTCATTGGATGACTCGGTCATTGAAGGGAGCTCAGTCATTGAAGGAGACTCAGCATTTCTGGTGCTTGGTAATGCTTGAGGAGCTCATTCATTATGGTTGCTCAATATACTTCCTGACGCTCGGTAGTTTGGCTTATTGATGGATATTCTTGATGAATCAGCTTGGCCGACTAGTACATTTAATTTGGGCCGTGTTCCTCAATTTATGGATTGACCGTTGGACGTGTGGGGACCTAGATATTGTGTATTGCATTCTCCTATGTGGATCTAGAGGCCGACTTGGTGAATTAGATATTTGTGAAGTTATTTGTGAGCCGACTGATGTTTGGCATTTAATATTTGTATATTTGGAATCCGACTGACTTTTGGGATTTAATTTTTTGTAAATTCGGCTTGTGGTTGGGGTTTAGTATTTAAGAAAGTGTTTGGGTAGTTGTTTAGGGAGATTTGGGGAGGACAAATCTCAGACAGAGTAAATCTAGAAGGTAAATCTAGAAGCAGAGTTAGTAGCTTACGAGCTTAGGTAGCAGAAGATTGCTTGGTGACATGCGGGTACAAGTTCAAATTTTCTTGGAGTGCCTACCAATGTCTTGTTGTGTTGCAGACCTGGGCTAGCTGAGTGTCTGTAGGAGTGTGTTGGATCCTTTGTGATCTTGTAGAATTATTTCTTGCATTGTAATTGGCCATAACCAGGAAGGCCTTACAGCCCGACACATTGCATGTAATCAATAATTTGATAAATAAATATCTATTTTCTTTCAGATCTTGTTTGGTGTTGTGTAATTTCATTGTGCTAGTGTTGGTTGCAAGGTTTGGACAGTCCTTAATTGGATCCTCCATCCTTGACTGCATCAGTGAGACCCCAGGTTCTTAATAAGAAACATTATTGACCAAGTTCTTAAAGCTACCCATTCACATCATCAACCAAAAGTAGGGCAAGTTGGCTAAGAAAGGGATCCTATTGAGTCACCAATCCCAACTATTAACATCTGATGATTACATGGGATTACATAGGATTGTCATCCTTTTCCTTTATAAAAGTGTGCGCCATGTATGTTCGGCCGAAACCAGTCCGACTGGACCCCTTCCGACCGGAACCATTTCGGCCAGAACCATTAAAAATTTCCTCTAGTGCGACACAACTATGCACTTTTGAATGACACTGCTCATGTTGATGCTTTCTGAAATTACTTCAATTTATCAGTTTTTAGGTTCTCAATTTTAGTGTAGTAGATATTTTCAATTTGATTTCAAATGTTAGGGATCAAGGGTTTAATAATTCATTTTATTTATGGTATAAAAAAATGATTAAGGGTTTAATAAGGTATCTATTTTATGGTTTCCATATGATTGTTAATGGTTTCTACTTACTTTCAATTTATCTATTTTAGGGTTTCTATTGTACTGAAACAATCAAATGTGTGCTCCAATCCTACAAAAGCATTGAAAGCCACCTTGTAATTAAGGATGTTGTAGAATATCTATATAATATAAACAATTTTAAGTAACTACTTTCATATCTTCAATTTTGTTTGTGTCAACAACACTTGTGTTGAATGTTCTGAATTAGTATCACCTAAGGAGCTCCAAAATTGAAACAAAAAATTATAATCTTATTTCTATGGAAAGTTGTGGCTTACAAGCCTTTCTACTCTAAAGATATTTTATGACATCCCCAAGTAAAGAGCACTTTCAATGCCTTAAATGAGATTGACCAAACATGCATGAAAACTGTAAGGGTATAGAAAAAAGTAAGTGAAATGAACATGAAGGAAACAATACAAAAAATACTAGGTAAGTTTATAAACATGCAATGATGCAAAATATAAATGAACATGAAGGAATGAGTAGATAGGATAGATACGTTAAAATGAATTCAACTATGGTATGACAGAGAGTTGAAAAAGAAGTACTGAATGGAGTTGTAATGTTAATAGGTGTCCCCTTAGCCGAATGTATGGAGACTTGACACGTAGTAAATGCAGATCCCCTTATTCAACCATGGTGACTTATTCAACCATTGATCCCCAACATTTGAGTTGAAATTGAAAACATCTACTACACTAAAATTGAGAACCTAAAACTTATATATTGAAATGAATTTGAAAAGCATTAACAATCTCATCGAAACCATCACGAAGACAACTTATTAAACCCTTAATCCCTAAAGTTGGAATTGAAATTGAAATTAAGAACCCTTAACACTAAATCTGAAACCTTATAGCAATTAAATTAAAATGAATTATATATCCCTTTAGAGTGAAATTGAAATTGAAAAATAGATAACTTATTCAACTGGCCTTGATCCCCAACATTAGAATTGAAATTGAAAATATGTACTACACTAAAATTGAGAACCTAAAACTGATATATTGAAATTAATTTGGAAAGCATTAGCAATCACATTGAAACCATCCAGCAAATAACTTATTAAACTCTTGAACCCCAAAGTTGGAATTGAAATTGAAATTGAAAACCCTCAACACTAAATTTGTAACCCTACAATAATTAAATTGAAATGAATCCTATATCCCTTCAGAGTGAAATTGAAAAAAAAAAAAGATAACTTATTCAACCCTTGATCCCCAACATTGGAATTGAAATTGAAAACATGTACTACACTAAAATTGAGAACCTAAACTAATAAATTGAAATGAATTCAAAAAGCATTAACAATCACATTGAAACCATCAAGCAGATAACTTATTAAACCCTTGATCCCCAAAGTTGGAATTGAAATTAAAATTGAAAACCCTTAACACTAAATCTAAAACCCTACAACAATTAAATTGAAATGAATTCTATATCCCTTTGGAGTGAAATTGTAATAAAAAAATTGATAACTTATTCAATCCTTGATCCACAACATTGGAATTGAAATTGAAAACATGTACTACACTAAAATTGAGAACCTAAAACTAATATATTGAAATGAATTCGGAAAGCATTAACAATCACATTGAAACCATTAAGAAGGTGACTTATTAAACACTTGATCCCCAAAGTTGGAATTGAAATTGAAATGGAAAACCCTTAAAACTAAATTTGAAACCCTACAACAATTAAATTGAAATGAATTTATACCCCTTTGGAGTGAAATTGAAATCCAAAAATAGATAACTTATTCAACCCTTGATCCCCAACATTGGAATTGAAATTCAAAACATCTAGTACAGTAAAAGTGAAATGAATTATGTATAACTTATTAAACACTTAATCACTAACATTTGAAATGAAATAAAAAACCCTTTAGAATAAGGGACAAAAATAAATATAGAAAAAAAATGATGTTAGAAATAGGAAATACTGAGAGGGGGGGTGAATCAGTATTTCACATATTTTTACTTTTTCCCAAGTATGGATATTTTTAATTAACTTGTAACTTGCATAAGAAACTAAACTGAATAAACTAAGAAGTAAACATAACCATAAGATAATTGAACTCATAACACCATATTTGTTATCAAGGAAACCCTAGCCAAGGGAAAACCCCAGTAGGGATGGTACCCACAAATGATCCACTAATCAAAAGTATCTTGTGAAAGATTTTGACCCTGTGAGGAGTCTATTACATTCGTATAGTGTCTTGCTCCTTGTTAGAGGACTTAGGCCTTGTTAGAAGCCTCAAACCTGTTAGGAGTTGGTATTAAAAAATACAATAGAATGTATGCGAGATGAGCTCACTTCCCAAACATGCAATGTACAATGATAATCTTCAATACAAAAGATAATGAGTAAAACCTTTTACTACTACTGAATATCTTCAATATTATGATTTGCCTTTGATGTTCTTTTCAAAACTTATCACAAACTTGCACTACTCTAATCATACATCAGATTTCACACAATACAACATTATACATCAATACTATAACCTGCTACTACTTCACATTACAAGTTTCTTTCCTTTATACAAGCTATTACAAAATAACCTTCCAGTCGGCTTTCACTTTATCACATGCTTCCCAAAACATAAAGTTACTTCTCAAAACATAAAGTTACTTCTTTCTGACTTAGGGTTAACGTCTAGGATGTTGTCCCTAATTAGTTGTCATTATTTTGATAAACAAAATAATCCCTTAACCCAAAATAGACAAATACTGGTTGTTACTCTGTTCTGTCAGCTCAACACTGTTTCTGTAAAACATTAATAACTTTGTCTGTTCATGTCGTATATTAATGCACTTTTAGCTATAGGATCTACACATTCTGTACTATCTGTACCCAAGTGCTTACGTGCTGAATATATCTATGTGAATTGCGCTAACCAAAATAGTCTATGTGCTAACAGATAAATCCTGTGATACTTAGATAATTTTCTAAGTCCTTATGCCAAAACTTCATCCATAAGTCCTATTGACTTAATACTAATAATGTGTTGCCATAAATGACAACATCATGATATCCTACCTATCCAAATTGCCAATAATCACCCCCTTTTTCATTGATGGCAATATATGGGAAAATTGGCTAAGTCCCCAAACATCAAAATTTAAAAACTCCAAAAACTTGTAACATTATGTTACATGACCATTAGAAGATTTGCAAAAGTCTATGGATCTATCATTTACACATATCATCATTATATATAAATACTCCCCCTTTGACTATACTCTATCTTTTACTTCTTACTATATCATTTGCTCCTTATACTTGACAATTTTCTACTATTTCTCCCCCTTTGACATCAATGACAAAGGTGATGCCAAAATCTATATATACAAGTCAACATTTTGTTACCTCTTCTATTTTGTGTTTGATATCCTTGATATGCAATCAACAAATCTTTCTATCAATTTCTTGAATTCCTTGCTCCATGTATTTTGGACTGCTTCAGAGACATTCATAAGGGCACATAGCCCATAGGATGCCACTTCAACTACATTCAAATCTAAATAGGAGAAATTTTCATAGGATGCCATAGCATTTAGGTATTCATCCAGTTGCTTTTGTACTATGGAAATCTTCATAGTTAATTGCTCTCTTAATAATGAAAACCTTTTAATGACATTTTCTCTTTCAATCTCAATCATACTTATGTCATTATAGGTCTTAGCAATTCTGTTTCTCAAATCTTCAATTTTCATATCAGGCTACTGAAGTTCATTAACTAAGTTCTATATATTTGTATGCTTCTTGTTCAATTTCTCATTTATGTCTTTAACAAAATTGTGCGCAAATCTGCACTGACCATATAGTTTCTTCCCTTCAATTGCACATCTCCTTAGTTATTTTATATTGGTGTCAAGAACAATTAAGTCATTTCTGATGTTTTGAGAAATAGTCTCAAATAGTTGTGCATTGTGAATGGTTTTTGCTTTGGATGATGCTACCTTAGATAACTGCGAGAACTCATTTTCAAATACCTTCATTACTGCATTTTCTCTATCTTGAGGTTGAGTTTCTAATACTTTTTATGTTATGATACTTGGCATCTTCTTTGTGAATAACATCAATGAGTTTTGCAAACTCTTCACTTGCTTATTCTTCTCAAAGATTATACTTAATGATGATATCATCTCAGCTTGATCATCATCATCATCTCTAGATAGGTTCTGTAATGCTGCTTCTAATTGCATCTTCGGCTTCTCTGGGGTTTGGAATAAAATTTCAGCTTCATGATGGAAAACAACCTTATTAATCTCAGTCTTAGTATGCCTCAATTATGGTACAATTACTGATTCTTGCACAATTTGATTCCATTTATTGTTCATTTCCTCTATTGTTTCTCTAATCTTATCCTCCTTTTCTTTTTCTTCATCCCTTTTCTTCTTTTCTTCTTCCTCCTTTCATTTCTTTTCTTTTTATTCCTTAATATTTTTCAACCATTCTTCCTTCTTTTTCATCTCTTCTTCTTCTTTCTTTTTCAACTCTTCTTCTTCTTCCAAATTGTCAACAATGTTTTCACTATAATCCATAAATGGATCTTCTATGGTATCTATTGTGACACTAGTACTATCAATCTGAATACTATCTTTACCAATGGTTACCTGTGGTATTGTTGTGGATGTTGTTTCCTCGGTGGTCTACATGGTTGACATCATTAGCACTATAGCTTCCTTCATTCTCAAACATTTTATTATGTAAGATCATATGCCTAATCACTGCATTCTCTAACTGAAGTTTTTCAAAATTATTATACAAACTGTAAAACTTGTTCAACTATACAAAATTACCATTGTAGATGATTGTGCTATTGATGTTATCAATCTTAGGCTTCCATGATTTTTTTCCTTTGCTCGCACTCACTAATTCTTCCTTTTCCTCTTCTTTCTCAAGTGTGCTTGACTTTTTATTTTCAACAGGTGTTAATACTTTATATCTCTTGGTCCAATTGCCATTTGTTTTACTCTTTTGTGCTTTGGAGATTTTGCGGGTTCTTTCTTGACTTCAACCAATCTTGCTCATCTTCTGGTGGATGGTGAAGTGTTTGACTCCACATCAAAGATATCCATATCTTCTTTACTTTCTTGGTGAATGGGATTGACTTGTGGTTGGAATTGTGATACTGTTGCATAAGGTGTTGCAGATGGTATTGCAATAGTTACACCTTCAGTTCTTATGGACAGTGGTTTGACTAAAATATCTAGCTTCCCACTTGTTCTAACCACACTTCCAATCTTTAAGGTTTCATTATACTCCTCTCTGCTCATTCCAGTCTCCTTCAAGATACTGTCAATTTTTTTATCAACATTTCTTCTTATATCCGTAGCATATAGGTCTTGGTAGACTTCTTCAATCTTTTCTTCATAAGTGCCCCATCTAGGACATTCCTCATCTTTGTCTGATTCAAGGATAATATTTTCATACCCTTCAATTACTTCCTTTGACATCTCATAACTCATAGGATCAATGAATTTTACTCTCGGTTCTACTGCTTCCATATATATCATGTCAGTTTCTACCATAAAACAAATATCATTCTTATATTTTTCTACTAATGCAAGTGGAATTATATATCTTTGTTTCATTTCTGCCTAGAAACTCTTCATCATTTTGGTTATGTCTCCTGTGATTATATCTTCTAACTATTTCTTATAGTACTGTGTTATTACATCCATTGTACATCATTTGGATTTTCACTCATAGCTTGGTATACCAGGGAAATTCTCTAATATTTAGAAGAATAGGTGTGTTATCAGTGACTCAAATCTAAATGTTGCATTATTTGTTTTATTCAGTCTACCTATGTTGTCTAGAAAATGTTGTCTCAAAATTTCACACATGTTTACCTTCTCTTTCTCAACTATCATCATGTAAGCTACATGAATAAATCATGCTGGGATAGAGTTCAATCTAGAACCGTAATTCATCTTATCACCCAAAATTATCTGATGTCAACTTTTTCTATCATATCTACCTTCATGTTTCTTCCATCAAATTTTATCTTTAGGTTGTATTCCACTAATTTCTTAACATTTTTAGTGTTAATAGAGTTACTACCCTCATTACTCAAACTAGTGATTTTGTGAATCATCTCATTGTCAAT
Organism: Chamaecyparis obtusa; assembly: GCA_027943335.1. Classification (NCBI taxonomy): domain Eukaryota; kingdom Viridiplantae; phylum Streptophyta; class Pinopsida; order Cupressales; family Cupressaceae; genus Chamaecyparis; species Chamaecyparis obtusa. The sequence continues at coordinate 60,604 of BSBK01009496.1, forward strand.
GACAACAGGTACATCTCCTACCCAAAACATGTCTTCATGAATGCGACTTAGAATAATTTTCATCCATTCGTGGTTATCAAACTCCGTGAAGAAAATTTTCTTTGTAATGTTCAAATCATCCAAATGCTCAAACCCTTCCTTAAGTGTCAAGTTGTTGTTGTATACAAAGCTCAAATCTTTACAAATATCACTATATCCTAATGATTCAAACTTGCAGTGGATATAAGCTCGGATATCCTCAACATGTAAAACCCTATGAGACACTTGTGAAAATGCTCCTATTGGGATATTCTCAGTGGAGATATATGGGTGTTTCTTAAATTTATATCTAGGTCTCTCACTGACATCACTAACCATAGATGACTCCATTCCTTCAAATTAAACCTTTCAAAATATAGTTGTGCAAATGATAAATACCTTGGAATCATGATATTAGGGCTTGCTGAGAAATGCTTTCAAATCTGCTTCAAATACTTCAACTCTGCTCTTCAATTCACTCTAAATGCTTCTTTAACTCTTGCTTGATCAAATAGTTCTTATAGATTCAATTTCAATCCATACATAACCTCATATTAATCTTTGCATTAATTATGCAAGTATGCAATTTCCAAAAAGTTGTCTCTATTCATCAATAAACTTATTTCACTTTACGCACTTCCATAAGAGCTCAGAATCTCATGTGGTCTTAACCATATCTTTCATACATCATTTACTATCACATACTAACTACGCAAGATCTGATTCAAATTATGTTATCTACTATACTATTTTGATGCTTGTTCTATCATTTTAATTGATGAGATATGATGCTTAATTAGATTGAGATAGGTTTAGAACTAATTCCAAGTTAATTTCAAATGCTTCACCTGACTGACTTCCCAATATTGTGGATGCACTTGCTGGATTTGTAGCTTTGACAAATACAATATCTTCCTTGAAGTTGTTATTTCCTTTCTGACTATTTATGTTGTCTTTGTTCCTTCTGGTGTAGTTCAAGTTTTTTCTAGGATTAGGATTCCTCATGTTGTTCATTCTACAATATCTTGTTCTGTGTCCCATGTTGTTACAAATCTGACAAACTATGGCATTGTTTCCATATCTCAGTCCTAACTAACTCATCTATGTTTTGTAATTTCTAGCAATATATCCAAAGTTGTTGCATCTGTAATACATAACTCCATTTCTTATAACATTGGTTTCTTCAATAGGTATCTTATCTGTAGGGTTAGCACCTCTAAACATTCTACTATTATCTTTATTACTAGATCTAGGGTTTTTACAATCAATAGCTCTATGACCAAAACCATGAAAATTATAACAATAACCAAAGATAGGTTTACATTGCTTACCTGTACAGTCCCTTTTCATGTGTCCAAATGAATTGCATGCATAACATCTACCTTTGAATTCATTTCACACTTTTTTAGGTGATTCAACTTGCTTAGGTTTATTAGGTACATCTTCAGATTGATTAGACTCAATTTTGGTTTGTTTTTCTTCTTCCTTGTTCTTAGGTTGTTGGATTACCGGATCTGGTTCTTTACATTCTTCAGTCTTCTTTGAGAATTTTTCTTCAAGATATCCAAGACCAATCTTATCATAAGAAGGTCTCTGAAAAGAAATTTGTTCATAAATCATTTTACTGTTGGAATACAATTTCTCAAGATGTTGCTTGGATTGAGTTATCTCTCCTTTTACAATATTATTATACTTCTCAAGTTCAACATACTACAACTTTGTGGTCTCAAGCTCGGATGTTACCTTGGTAAGATTAGACCTTACATTTGCATTTTCAGATTTTAGATTTGATTAAATTTTACTATTATCATCTTTCAAGCTTAACTTTAGATCTATAATCTTTAATTCACACTTCAGGATCTCATTCTCCTTTTTCAATTTTGAAACTTCATCACTATCCTTAATCTGATTTTTAGGTTCTTTCTTTGATTTAAGATCTTCTATCTTATCTTTCAATTTCTCAATGTAGTCTTTTGCGCTTTCATACTTGTTCTTTAGAGCATCTCTTTCTTCAGTAAGAATATCAATCTGCTCAAGAGATTCTTTTGCAACTGATACATATACATAGAGATCTTACTCAAACTATTAGGCCTTCTCCCAGTAACTTTTATATGATACCAATTATTAGAAATAGGAAATACTTGGAGGGGTGAATCAATATTTCACAGATTTTTACTTTTTCCCAAGTATGGATATTTTTAATTAACTTGTAACTTGAATAAGAAACTAAATTGAATAAATTGAACAGTAAACACAACCATAAGATAATGGAACTCATAACACCACATTTGTTATTGAGGAAACCCTGGCCAAGGGAAAACCCCGGTGGGGATGGTACCCACAAATGATCCACTAATCAATAGTATCTTGTGAAAAATTCTGACCCTGTGAGTAGTCTATGACATTCGTATAGTGTCTCGGTCTTTGTTAGAGGACTTAGGCTGTGTTAGAAGCCTCAACCCTGTTAGGAGTTGGTATTACAAAATAAATTAGAATGTATGCAAGATGAGCTCACTGCCCAAACATGAAATGTACAACGATAATCTTTAATACAAAAGATAATGAATAAAACCTTTTATTGCTACTGAATATCTTCAATATTTTGATTTGCCTTTGATGCTCTTTTCAAAATTTATCACAAAATTGCACTGCTCTGATCATACATCAGATTTTGCATAATACAAAATTATACATCAATACCATAACATGTTGCTACTTCGCATTACAAGTTTCTTTCCTTTATACAAGCTATTACAAATTTCTTTCTCCAAATAAAGTAGTGGATTGATGCTAACAATATTGCCATGCTTGATGGATTGCAAATTTATTACACTTAGAGCACTTCATGGTGAATCTATTTGATCTTCTTACTTGGCTTCCAAATCTACTCTATTGTTGGGTCTTCTTCCTCCAAAACCACCCCTTGATTTTGAGATTTGTTCTTGCAAATTACTTGCATCTCCTTCAAACTCTTGTAAATTTCCTCTTCCAACAAAAGTTGTCTTTCCCCTACCTCTACTCTATTTCTCTTTCCTTCTTTTAAATTTATCTTCAACCCTTATTGCCAACTTATAACACTCTTCCACATTTCTTAGGGTTACAAGACTTAACTCATCCTATAGGTTGTATCTCAACCCATTGATGTATCTTGCCACTTTTTTACATCATCCTCCATGTGGCCTATGGCCTACCCTTATACTAAATTTTTAGAGCTCCTCAGTATAGGCCATGACATCCATCTCTTTTTGTTTGAAGTTTTAAAGTCTTCTATATATATGAATGATATAGTTATTGTTAGAGTAAATTATTAATTTAATTGTGTTAATTAAATTAACTTTACTCCCTTCTTAAGATGTCAACTCTTTTGCTTTAGTTGTTTATATTTAAACACACATGCACTAGTTGATTTAAACTTATACACTAGTTGTTTTAAATATAAACTTGCATGCATTAGTCATGTAATAATTAAACTAATTATTATATGCACTAGGGTTTGCCTTTCAAGGCTTTCGATCTCCTTTATAAGTTTGATCCATTGTATATTTTATTCATTCATTATTTGAGGATATTTTCTTCTTCATATTCTAAGTCAAACCCTTGCCCTCTTCTTGTCTCTTTTTCCTTGTAACATGTTTTTGTATGCAAGTGATCTTCGGGTTTTGTGGATTTGTATTACTCAAATCCTACATGGTATCAGAGCCTAATTTGCTATAGCTCATTCACATTTGAAGGATTCGGAGATTAGAAATTTATTTGTTTCAAATTAGGGCTTTTTTTTTGTTTTTTATTGAAATTAGGGGGTCCATAAATTTTGGTGCACTTTCAGCTCAAACGGACCTCATCGTTGAACTCATAGCACCCAAAAACCCTTATTTTGATATAAAACATATCAAATTTGGAGAACTTTGCATTTTGGGGCATTTTTTTGTACTAGATAGCTTAGCACACTTCCCAAGATAGAATTCGTACAAACTGACACACTTCCTGAGGTAGAATTCTCTATTTGGCATGCAAAATGAGGTGAAAATTTTACTATCTAGCATGCAAATCAAGACCAAAAATATTGGCACGCAAATCAATGCAAAAAATATGAAAGGTCTGGCACGAATCTTGAGGCGCTCATGCGATTTTGAAGAAAACATTCTTTTGGTCGGCGACAACCATTTGGCCGTCAAATTTAAGCTAGGTGAATTTAGTTTTAGCCCTTGGTCATATGGCGACCAGGGGCCCAGAATTTTAGCCCCAGGGGCCTTACATGCTACGACAGCCATTTGGCAGTCAATTTTAAGCTCGTGAAGTGTTGATGTCAGCACATGTAGACACCATTTTGGGCCCTCTAGAGCACTCGATGGTTTTTTGCTCATAACTTGAGCATACGGTGTCGAAATCGGGCAAACAAGATATCGTCAGAAAGCTAGTTGCGAGCTCTATCTAGATCTGGAGGTTTGAATTTCTGATTTTTCTTTTTTGATAGTGTTTTTTCAATTGTCAAAGCTAGATGTTTAGTTTTGCACTCTGGAAGCTCTATCTTGCGCATTCGGACTCCATTTTTGGAAAGTGAGATATCTTTGGAAATATTGTTCTAAGAGCTTTCTATTTATGTGAGTTATTTTTCCAGATTCTACTCCAGATACATTTTATTTAGATTCTTGCATTTTTGCAATCTGGTAAATATCTTGGATGTTACAGGTCCTAGGATCTCTTCCCTTTAGGGGATGGCTCTTCTTAGGTTGTTCTTTTGTTTCAGTAGCCTTCGCTCTTCTTTGAGCAGTGTATACTTCACTTTTGTATCATTCTTTTATGCGCATGCACTGAGATAAAGTGTCATTCTATTGCATGCTTGGAATTTTGAACATATTTGTGCTCTATGTACATGCACTCCATTATAAAGTGCCATGGGGGGGGGTTTGATGTTTTCCCTTGTTTTCCATCTACCTTTGTCAAGTGAGTGTTCCTTCTACGACATTAGCCTCAGGGTATCTTTATTTGTGTTTGTACTTTCACTGCACCTTCGATGTTCTTGGTTCTTCATGATGCAGTTCTTATTGACACTATTTTCAGTGTACCTGTCACCTCTCCCTTGTCAGCATTATGGGGGGGTTTCTACTGATCGTTATTCTACTTCATTGGTTCAATAGTGAGAGCTATGTATTTAGTATTTGTTCTTATGTACTAGACAGATGCAATGGTTGGGTACCTATGCATTTTGGTGCGATGGATCATTTACCATATAAACACTCTTTCTTTCCTATTTTTAGAGGCACTCTTCCATCTTTGATTGATCAGCTCTTCAGGATTTGGTGTTTTATACCATCTGTATCTTCGAGTTCAGTTGTTTGCCTTTGTTTGCCTCCTAATTTGAGTAGTGTCATTTGAGGGAACTCATACAGATTACAATCTTCTCTACGTGGTCATGCTCTATTTCAATGGAGGATCTTCAGATCAGCAGTTACTTCTTGACAAAGTTTTCATCTTCTTGTTTCAGTGATGTTCTACATGTTCATTTTTGTTCCTATTTTCTAGAACATCCCTAGTTTTGGAGGCTTCTTTAGTCCTTAGTCTTTGTCTCCTTTTGGAGTAGATATTTTCCCATGTGGTTTTATCTATTTCTCCACTTTATAGAGACTCTCTTTTGTACTTGGATACCTCATCAGGCCATGTTGTCGGGACCTATTTTTTTGCTTTCAGCACTGTAGTTTCCTTTTCCTTTTTTCTTGCATTGTTTGTAGCTGCATTATTGCTCATCTTAAGGGGGGGTGTTAGAGTAAAGTATTAATTTAATTGTGTTAACTAAATTAACTTTAATCCCTTCTTAAGATGTCAACTCTTTTGCTTTAGTTGTTTATATTTAAACACACATGCACTAGTTGATTTCAACTTATGCACTAGTTGTTTTAAATATAAACTTGCATGCATTAGTCATGTAATAATTAAACTAATTATTACATGCACTGGGGTTTGCCTTTCAAGGCTTTCGATCTCCTTTATAAGGTTGATCCATTGTATATTTTATTCATTTATTATTTGAGGATATTTTCTTCTTCATATTCTGAGTCAAACCCTTGCCCTCTTCTTGTCTCTACTTCCTTGTAACAAGTTTTTGTATGCAAATGATCTTCGGGTTTTGTGGATTTGTATTGCTCAAATCCTATAGTTATCAAGTAGCAATTTTCCCTTGAGTTTAGTAACCACTCCTTTCATCTTTTATGCAGTCCCACCAAAGTAAGGCATGGCCCTTCAACTTTGTCTTGGCCAACTTCATCCTCTTTTCTTCTAGTACATCTTCATACTCAAAATAGTTATCTAGTGCCCCTATCCAATCCAAAACTTCTTCAGTATCCAAGTTTCTTCCATACATTAGAAGATCCATCTTTATCTTAGCTGGACCTTTTCCTTTGACTACCTTCAATAGCTTTGCAAATCTCAAGTCTTCAAGATTCAACTATTCTTGGGACACTTCTTGAGGTTTTTCCTATTTTCCTTTTTCTTGGTCATTTACATCCCCTATGAACAATCCTCTTCTATGATTTGTTTCTACTACAAAAAACCTAGCTTGAAGGTCTTTTGTCAATTACCTCATCTTTCTTGTCTCTCTTTCATGTCTCTCCTTCAACTCAATCACTTCTATAGCAACTAGGATCCATTTTGGAGGCATCTTTGTTTCTTTCTCAGTTTAATTTTTTCTCTTCTTGACCAACCTTTTCTCTTTTATGAATATGGTGGAGAGATAGGGGTTATAAAAATAAGATAAACTTAACTTGTAGGGGTTTCTTTAATGCAACATCAAGACTTCTCATTTGACACACTTCCTAGATTCCACCATTGGCCATTAGGGGACTTTAATCAATACACCTTGAATCTTGTGAAAGGAAAGTGTTTGAATAATACTTGTCATGTAACTTGAAAGACAATGTGAAATTCCTACTTGATGACATATGACACCACTTTCCAAAGTATTTATGTCTCCACTGTCCTTGGCTTGATACGAATACTGCTTCAACCTTGAATAATGTGATAACAATATTAAGAATTCTCTTACCTCAAGTTTGCTTCGGATAATTTTGAATGTACTCCCCAATGTATTCAATGAAGTTACAACCTCTATCTAACACAAGTGTCATGACTCATGGTGACTAATCACAAAGTTTCTCAAAATTATTAATTCACTGTCCTAATAGGACAGTCACAACTATTGACACCTAAACTTGATGTAAGTGCTTCAAACTACCTTGTTTGTACTTGAAGATCCCTAACAAATGTTTATACCTATCATAAAAACCTTACAACAACAAGAAACTTCTCATACAACTTTTTTTGTAGAAAAAAATCATTGGGACAGGCAGGTTATAAAGACAATCATGATAAATGCATTTTCTCCTCCACACATGGATATCGTAACAAGGTATTTAACTTGGCAGGGTCCCCATATATCACATTAACACCCTCATTTGTCAACTCAACCCCTGTTTCTCCTACAATGCAAAGATAACCTTTCTTAATGGCTCCCTCAGCCTGATACATAAGGATATTAAAGGCCATTAGATCTTCTCCACATGTGCCAAAACCCCATGCCATCCTATGTAGCTCTATAATATTAAAATATGTGTTAGGACATACTATTCCACCAAGTTTTGGCCTTCTTGACTAGTGGAATGGAGAGATACACATTTTTAAAGTTCATTACTTACCTTACTTAGGGTTCATATCAATTTTCACTAAAACAACGATAAGTCCCTTAAAACTCAATGAAATGGTACTCAACCAATTGAAAATGAAAGGTTATTCAATCATACATCAATATTCATCAGTTTATGATCATTTGGTGATCATACATATTTGTACAAAATGATGCAACAATAAAAAATGCAAGGATAAGTACAAAAAAATGACAAAGATTAATAGCTTCCACTTCCACATTTCTTGGGCATCCAACCTTTTGGTTGTGTAAATTATGTTTATTTGTGCCTATACAGTCATTTGTGGTCATCAAACTAGCCGCAACTACTTTCTAAATAGTTTAAAAACAAGTTGTCAACAAAATGCAAAAATTTGTTAGCAACGATGACAACTTTTGCATTTTTCAACCAAATGACCCCAAACTTACACAAATGGTTCTAAATGAATAATAGTGACAAAAAATAGCCTTATTAACATGAAAAAACACAAAAATAAATAAAAACCAATGTTCTACCACATTTGACCATTATGTGCTCCTAGGGTGTGCTCTTGCATGAGTAACATACAAAATGACTTAAAGGGAAACCTTATCCCCAAGCTTAGGTTGGGAATCCCTCACATAAAATTCTTGTGTTCTCCTTAATTTATCCTAATTGGTCCTTTCTTATTTTTAATTGACAACATAGACTCTCTCTCTCTCTCTCTCTCTCTCTCTCTCTCTCTCTCTCTCTCTCTCCATACCTTGTGCTCCTACATCAAACACACTAAGTAGGAATATTTGTGAGCATATCTCACAAAATACAATTGAGTGATCAAATCACTCTTCCAAGTTGAAAATAACGTACAAAAATAACAACACTAAAAGTACAAGTCTTCCTTCTCCTTTTGCAACATTTGGTAGGAACAACTCCTCTGTTCTTTTGCCAAATCTTGTCTTTAATAATTATTCCCCTTATAGACCCGTGTCCACTATTGACTGATTCTCTCCACCAAAACCATTCACCCCATTCCAAATCATCTACACACAAATAAAGATAATTTATTCCATGAAAATTAAAGATTTTCATCTTTTCATTTATATTCACCATTTCTAATTCTCCAATCTTTTTTCTTCTCACCACTTCAATAAAATACAAATCGACATTAGCTTCACTATCAAATTCAAGCCTATTATCATTTTCTTATTTCCCCTTAACATTCGCTTCCTTTTCTTCTTCATAGTATTGTACTCCACCATCTTCTTCCTTTCTCACTACTTTTCCAAATAATCATCAACTATATTACAAAATCTAGAAATTTCAAACACCACCTTATTCTTTGTACACTTTAGAAAAATGGTAGTGTGACATTATTGATAAACTCTACTTTCATTAGATGATTGAATTCTACTAGAAATAACAAGATCAAATAAGGTATAAGTCAAATGCTTCTATACAAAAGCATTGGTTGAACAACACTTTAGGGAAAGGTTGACCATTGGATATCTACACTTTACTTATGCACTTTAGGGAAAGGTTGACCTTTGGATATCTACACTTTCGTTATGCACTTCAAAGGTATAGAAATTTACACTAATCAAACATAGTCATGATTGATTGTGTGATGGTGGATTTTTGGGAAAGTGCAATTAATGTTGCTATACATTGACTTTGTCTTCGTAAACATTATAGATAATGCATTATCAATGAGCTTGTTGACATCATCCAAATTGATTATAGAATCATCTTGAAACATAAAAATAGCACATTTCACTTTCAATGAAGAAAACAAATAGAAACAAGAAAGATGATAATAATGATTGGAAGAGCATACGAGAACCTAGGTGTATGTGATTATTTGGAAGTGATGGTATTCCTAAATGAAGTTGAGAAGACAAATAGTGTGATAAACAATTTAGTTGATAACATAGTCGTTAGAGTTGAGTTTCGTGATGATGCATATGATTTCTTGATGTTAGCCTTGACAATGGTGTTTTGCCACTAATAATTAAGGTGACAATTCAAGCTACCATACTTTTGGTATGCACATAGCGTTCAATAGTAACCCTAATTACTAGCAATCGCACCTTAGTGTGCAATGGGTACGTCGTAGAGTTATGGAATATATGTAAGGAATTTATATCTGCCATCGTGAACAACCTAACAATCTATACCTTATTTTGATGAAAAGTTGCTAAAGTAATCCTCCAATTTAGTGTATTTGATATCAGGATAGATTTAGCATGCCTCTTCATCCTCATCATCTTCAATTGAAAAAATATTCTGACATCCCTTGATAAATATGTCATGAGTTAGGGCTGCAACTATGCTTGCTGGCATCACATTTGCTGGAACAAAAATGTCATGGACAGTCCATTAAATTTAATTCAATGAAAATCATTCAAAGATGGAAATAAATAAAAAACTAAGGGGGAATTATAACCTCTCACACACTTCAATAAGTCTTCTTCACTGATAATAGCCATTGGTAACTTTTTGCCTAGTTGCTTCTGCCACATGACTACTAATTCATTCATTGTTAAGAAGTTATCTGCAAGCCTAAAGTGAAGCTTCTTATTCAAAGTCCTTAAGTCTTCTATTGCCTTCATAGTATAAGATCCTATTTCTCTTCCAGTAATAAAATATGTTGTTTATACAGTGCAAATCAATCATTTATGAAAAAAATTGTTAATTGAATCATCAAATTTGGTGGAATGAATATAATCCTTACATAATGAATACAGTCCTTATACTTTTAGTATTGATGTTATGACTTCAGAGAAAGTTGTTAATTATCAAATTTGGTAGAATAAATACAACCTTATACCTTTAATATTGCCATCACCATAGATGTGGGTCTTATATGTTGGTGGGAACATCTTGGAAGGATGGATATGATAGTGATAAGGCCACCAAGCTATAGAATTGCAGCAAATGTATGTGTAACCAATCTTGGCTTCTTCTATGGCTCTTCTTATTCTTCTCTCGATTTCATAAAAACTCAAAGCGGGTTCAACTAGTTCAACTCTATCAACGTCATGTCCAAATTCAGACAAAATAAACCTCTAAAATTGCATCGAAATTTAAGAAAGATTAATTGTTATAACAGTACAAAAAGATTGAAGGATATTCATTCTATCAAAACTAATACTACACTTAAATTTTAGCCTCTTTCTTTAACTATTTTCCAAAACATTTTCAATTCTAAACTTCAAACAGAACAAAGAGCTACACAATATGTCATACCTTGACAGAGCCCTCTTTTACTAATTGCCAAAACATTGCCTATTCTAAAATTCAAACAGAACAAAGAGCTACATAATATCTCATAATTTAACAAAGCCCTCTTTCTTTTGTCTTTTGCAATATCATCAGATATTAATGCAACTGATTGCCAATACACTTTCAATTCTAGAATTTAAGCAAAACAAAGAGCTGCCAGATTTTTCATACTTTGACAGAACCCTAATTTTAATTCTAAAATTTAAACAAAACAAAGAGTTGCCAGATTTTCCATACTTTGACAAAGCCCTAATTTCAATTCTAAAATTCAAACAAAACAAAGAGCTGCCAGATATTTCATACTTTGACAGAGCCCTATTTCTTTTATCTTTTGTAGTGTCATCAGATGTTAATGAAACTAATTGCCAATAACATTTTCAATTCTAAAATTCAAACAAAACAAAGAGCTACATAATCTCTATCATCTAAAATTCCTATTCAAGAAATAAACAATACGGAAATTCAAGTTAATCAGAAACATAAATTTGGTGAAAAAAGATTTTATGTTGACTATGCTAGTAAAGAATTGAATGGGACAACTAGTATATTTTTGCTAGTTAACAAGAAGGTTTTGGGTTCTATCAATGTGGAAAAAGAATGAACTTATTTGACATGTAGGGATGGCCTCTTGTAAAAATTGACACATATTTGTAGTGTCAAACCTGTTCTGTAATGACAAAGTATTAACCCATAATATGAATTTTCAGGAGACAGTTCTTCCTCGGCAACGACTTCTCTGTGCTGAAAAGAACACAACAATCCCACAAATCCAATCAGATTCTTCTCTAATTCAATATGTTCAAGCTCCCCTTCTCTGTATTTCATTTCCTCCTATTCCTCTGTTGCTTCAGTTCAGCAACCCTCATTAGTAAGCAATCTTATACACCTATTTCTTCTTCTCTTGAAAATTTACTGTAATTTTCTGATTTGCATTGATAGACATTATAATGTCACTGATAAATGTTGTACTTTGGACAGAGTTGTTGATGAATGGAACAGAGATCATCGGTTTGAAATCTTTGCCCTTCTGGAAGATCAGAGGGTATGTGGAATATATCCTATTTGGGTATAAACAAGGAGACATGTTGATGATAAGAATTAAATCCATGTGAAAACAAAAATCAAAGGCCATAACTTCTAAATTGTTTAGATTTGTTAGGGAAGGGCTTATTTTAGTTGTTTATGCACCAAAAATAAGTGCCCAAATACGAGGTCGAAAGTTGGTTAAATTATATAGGTAGAGGCATTGTGGGTGAATTGAATGGCTTCTCCATTGCTCACTATGAGTTATTATGTTGACTTCACTCAGTTATTTAACAAATAGTTATAGGGCTTCATGCCGCCAATGACGTTCTAACTTGCTAATTAAAAAAAGAAACAAGTATATGTCTAGATATTTTGAATAGAAAATAAATGCACAGCAGAACTACAACCAAACTAAATTCACTGACAAAAAAGAAAACAAATACTTCCACTTACGTCATTTTGAAAGTATCCATCGACCACCATCACTCTCAAATCCCGCGTCCAAATCCCCGAGGTCCCTAAAGTCATCTAGATCACCCATTATGTCATCCAGCACGCTCTTCTCTGTGCCCTTGCCACATTGACTTTTCTCAACAACTTTGTTTGTAGACGTTCTAGAGTTCTGAACGGACTAAAGATCTTGGTCATGATTCGAAACCTTAGCCCCCTTCGTATTCCCTCCATTCAAATGTAGTGCAACCTTTACCCCCATGTTATCAATAGCTACCTCTTACCTGTACAAATACGACATAAAAAATAAATTCACATTACTTGAACAACCAATCCTAAAATTCACAAAACTAACATTTTTATGAACCCTAGATGATAAATGCCCACACTAATCTCGCTGTCTAAGGTTCAACTCCTCAGGAAAATTCTTTCTGAGCTAACGCCTGCAATTGCTTTCGAAATTCAGTGAGTTTTCCAAAAAAATCTACACCGAACCAGAGAAGATTTTGAAAAAAAGAAATATTAAACAACATTTAAAGGCGGACTCAAACTAAAATACCTGGACGGATGAATGTTGTCCCACTTTTTCACCATGCCCTACTAATACTTTGAAATTTTATGCCAGATTTCTAAATATTGCATACGATTGATCAATAGCAGCAGAAAAGGAAGACAGTCTATAAAGGTTTGGTGTGTTTTGTTTGGTTGAGATATTTTGGTGTTTAGTAAAATGAGTAATTTATAGCCAATTGTAATTAGGGCAGCTTCTTAAGCGTGAACGATGTGATGATGACGATGTGAATGCCCCCACAAACTCAAACAACATTATGGTTCTTGTAATACCCCAAAAATGGGCTATAAGTTCATTAACCTCCTACATCTACAAATCGAACGAAATCGACATCAAAGTCCTAACCAAAGGCACATCGACACATCATCGAATCCTAATTGATTATCTTAAATTTTGCATCGGGGAATATTCCTAGTAATATTCCTAATCATCATAATTATCTTTGATTTAATGATTATTTGGCGATAAATCCTATTTATCCTAAAGTTTAATTAATTGAATATTCTCAATATTTAATTAATTAAGTTTAATTTTGCCACTTTATTATTTAATTGAATTTAATTATATATATTCCTAATTATTATTATTTAAATTTGACAATAAATCAAAATTCCTATCATTAATTGATTAAATTCTTATTTAATTAATTAAAGCAAGTTGTCATATTTGATGATATTATTTTTGAATAAAAATTTGATTAAATGATTGATTAACCCATAAATCAATTGTTTTATTTCAAAAATCAGTTAAGTTGAGAATAAATCACTTTATTTATTTATTAATTCATAATTATCCATGTGCACAATCAAAGAACAGTTAAACTCCAAATCAGAAAATCAATGCAAGTTATTGACTTTTTGGAACTCAACATCATTTTTGAGTTTTAAAGTTGATCTAAACTTCTAATTTGAGTTAAAAAGTTGTTTTTGCATGATTTGCATGTTTTTGTGAATTAAATTATCTTTATTATCAAATAACTCAAAAATCAAGCTAAGTTAATCTGAGTGATTTATGGCTTTCTTCCATGCACCTCCAAAGCCTTGGATTTCTATAAATTAAAAGCCTTAGCTCATCTCAAATTATCTCATAATTTTGCATAATCACGCTGAAGAATTGCTATCTGGAGAATCAAAGCTTATTGCGAATCAAGGCTATTGTGAGATCAATTTGGTTTTTATTCATATCATATTATTTCTAGATTAGCATATCATAGATCAATTTTCATATTAGCAATAGATTTCATATCAGTTTTGATCATATCATTGCATCTAAAATCCAAAAAAATAGATTACTTTGCATTCATATTTCATATCTAGATCAATTGCATTCAAATCCTTCATTTAGGTGTCGTCTAGGTCACTAATCTCGATAACAATCTGAGAACATCAATCTCGCACCTATTAGAAGGCAGTAAATCGCCTGGTTAGTTTAGCTTTCAATTCATTGCACGATTTTGATTATAGCTAACCTCTAATGTTTTACTGAAGTGTTGTGTCTACAGATCAGTTACAATTTTCACACACACATTTCTGGTGCCCATCGTGGGGCCCTAAAATAGGTTTCCAATTCAATTCTATCAATTTTTGTCTTTTTCTCCTCGGTTTCTATGCAAAAATATGATTTTTATTTTTTGTCCGTACAATCTTCGCACGAGTTTTTGACAAAAGTCATTTTGCACTGAACCCACTATCGTACGACAGTCTATCAAATCGAGAATCATGCTAGGTTGTACACACTATCATCTAGAAGTTCAACTGTCATTTCATCATACACCTAATGTCATACGAGTTTCCAGACTGTCGTCTGGGAGGATACCCACTGTCGTATGAGTTTTCAGACTGTCGTCTGGTAACAGAACCACTGTCATACGAGTTTTAGCATCAGGTTTCAACTGTCGTTTCATTTTTTAGGGTAGTTTGTCATATTGGGTTTCCATATTTTGACTAACGGCTAATCTTAACAATTGAAATTCTCTATTTTTGATTGACTCCTGTTGGTTTTGATTGGAACAAGTGCATAAATTGCTAAAAATTAGGTAAAATCTACTAAGCACATTGTGAGGATTCCAAGTATTCTCCTTCAACTAATAACATTTCGATTTGGACTTAAAATAAATCCCTCATGTGTCTAGCTTGAGTGCTTCTTTTCATGCTTTTGTTTTACACACTTGCATAATTGATACTAGGTTGTGACACCTTAGGTATTTACTGGCAGTCTTAGATTACTTGTGATTGATCTAGATTGCTATCTTGGGTTATTGGACTCGCTAAATCTGTCGGCCCCTCATTTTCACCCTGTGGTTGCAATATCAACACCACATTAAAGGGGAGGGGTCTACAGGAAAGAAGCGTTAATTGTTCCACCAGGCAACCCTTTTGTGCTTTTTGGAACTCACTTGTTTTCTAAGTTGTGGTCTCATTTTTAGCTTGTGTGAGGGGTTAATTGTTCCACCTTGTGGACTCACCTCATATTTGCTTTAAGCATTAAGTGTTCCTCTTTCTGCTTTTTGGGTACTTTTGGTAGATTTTCTTTTTGGAAACATACATCTGTGCTCACATAGTAATTAGGCCCTATGAACACTATTCGTGATTTTTGAGAGATTGGATTCCCAGCAAAATCCTTCTTGACGACAAAATCCTTGTAGGTAGGGAGGATACTTAGTGCATTTCACATTCAACTTGGTTAGTGCATCTTCTCTTATTGATCGATACATTCTCTCCTAGGAGAGGTTGATAGATCACATGGGGTTGACATCATGAGCTTTGGTGAATCAAAATTGGTTAGTGCATCTTCCCTTATTGATTGATACATTCTCTCTCTAGAGGGGTTGATAGATCACGTGGGGTTGATATCATAGACCTTGGTGAGATAAACTTTGTCTTAGCGTGTCAGATTTATCTGTTTGCTTTGTTTGGGTTTAAAGTGAAAAGGCGTCAAAAGCTTTGGATCTAGAGCCAAGTCCCCTTGTGGTATACTATTGTGAGTCATCTTTAGAGAGGGTTAACCGTAGCAAAAAATCCCTTCACAGGGTAAACTGTGTTGACGAAACCTCAAGCGGTAATAGCCATTTTTGCTATGGTAGTGATAGTCGCTATATAAATGTCCTTGTGGAAGAAATCTCCATGGGTATGGTTCATTGTTGGGTTGTCAGATCTCCCTAGCAGCTCCTGAAGATTAAGTTCTCAAACTGTGTCAAAACCCTGGTACGTCGGGATTGGAGTTCACCCCTTTGGATCATAAAAGTTGCAGAGTCAAACCATTACTAAAAACCCTAGCGAGGCAAAAATTTTATTTTCTAGGGTATATGTGCATCATTGCAAAACATTTTTGGAGCATACACAATTAGCGCTTCTGAGGATTAGAACCAATAAGTCACTTGATTGTTCATGCGCAAGGTTGCTTTTGCCCTTGTTCATTATTTTTAGACATGCTTGAAATCACTTGCTTGCTGTTTTGCGTGCTTATTTATCTATCTAGTTATTGAAAATGAACAAATCTATTACAATCCTCAAATCTGGACATTGAAATTTGCAAACAATTCGAATCTGAAAACTCAAAATTTGCAAAATCTGAAGTAAAATCCTTTTCTGGAGTCAAAAGTCATCTCAGGAGGTCAGAAATTCATACGAGTTTTCTCAAAGTGTCATTTCATTACAGCCCATCTGTCGTATGATTGAGTACCCAGTGTCGTACGAGTTTTCATGCCAGCAAATTCTCAAAGTCAAAATCTTTCAACTGTCGTATGAAATTTTCAACTATCATTTCGTTGCATACTCATTGTCGTACGAGTTTTTACAACTATCATTTCATAGCATACCCACTATCGTACGAGTCTACAGAGTGTCATTTGGGAAATTTTTGAGAGTTGTCATAAAATTGTCAGAATTGCCAGATATTTAGCTTTTTCAACCTATTTCCAGAATTTGGCGATCAAATCACCATGTCAGGAATAGAGCAGTAGCTATTGAGAATCTGATCATTTTCCTAAAGTGGCCTTTTGAATCTAATTCAGCCTTCTGTTTAATCAATTTGAGTCTTTATCATCTCGTGTCAAAACCTTGTCATAACTATCAATCTTCAATCAATCATCAAAATGACTGAGTGTTGTGATATCTTGTCCGCTATCTTTTGGGAACCTACCCATACATCCAGGGCATAGTATCCTTCATCCACGTCTATTCGAATCTTCAAATCAATCAAACCTTGACAAGGTTGCGTCATCTGATCATCTTGATTCAATTCATTCTTCAATTATCTGGATCTTATTCTTTTGTTTCACTTGAGGTTAATGGTGGAGACTAGAGCTTCCTCTCACAAGAAATCTATCACCACTCTCCAAACTCCAACTCTTGAGCAACTCATCAATTCTGGTCTTTACAAGGATGACGGTCTTGGCAACTATCGATTGAAATCTAGTTACATACCTCCTCCATCAACTCACGGAGGTACTCAACATACCCCTCATCAATCTAATCTAGGGAGTCCACAAACTCCTACCATGTCTCAAGCAAGGACAAATTTTGGCTCTCAAAGAGCTCAATCTCAACCTGGTGCAGATCAGGAACCCACACCTGAAGAAATTGCTCAATATCAAAATGATGATAACTTCAAACAGATGATGAAGCATTTCTTGAAAGAAGATAGAGAAGCATACTTTTTACAATTAGCTCATCAAGGAGCTAAGCTTCCTCCTAATTTTAATGTCAAAGCTATCATCACACATGAGGAAGAAACTCCACTCACAGCTATGACAAAACAAATACATACTTTACAAGTCAAACTAAATCAACTCGAAAAAGAGAAGGAACCCAAATAGTTCTCCATGGAGGCTCTATGTCCTTTTCCATTTGACAAAGACTTGTACATGCCACCCTTTCCAAAAAGAGTGGAGATGCCGAAGTATGATAAGTATGATGGACACTCAGATCCTCAAGATCATGTCAGAGAATTATGTACACAATCAATGGAGTTCATGCACGAACCAACTTATCTGATGCGTCTCTTCCCTCGATCTCTAGGGGGAGCAGCCATCCATTGGTTATCTAGACTACCTTCTACTATCAAAAATTTTGAGGAGTTGATCAAATTGTTTTATCAACAATACTCCTACAATATTCAACATCCAGTTACCATGATTGATATATGTAATCTCAAGCAATAACCAGGGCAACCATTCCTCACATTTCTCAAGAGATGGAGGAAGAAGTTCTCTCTATATGCTAGACCTATTCCAGAAATAGAAAAATTGGAAATCTTCATCAACAACCTTGTTCTAGAAATCAATTATCCTCTACAAATGCAAGATCATACATCTTTTGATAAGATGGTAGATAATGCTATCAAAATCGAAAAAGTGCTTGTGAAAAAAGGAGAAATCACACTTCAAAAAGACAAGTACGAATCAGGATCTAGTTCTAAAGATAAGAACAAAAATTGGAACAAGAACTAAGGCATTGTCACAGATGGTGTTGTTGACACTGTCTATGCCCCATCAAAGGCACCAGCCTACAATCTCACTCTTGGCACTCAAGCCATTAAAGCTTCAGAGAAAAAGTCTTCTGAACCATCTCAAAACAAGCCAGAATACAAAAGATGGGATAAACATCAAAAGTCTACTCCTCTGGGAGAGTCTTTAGAATCAGCTATGAAAACTCTACTGGTTGATAACATCATCTCTTTATGACCAATCCAACCAAATGATCAGGACCCCAAACTGAAATGGTGGAGAGGAAACAAATTTTGTGATTTCCATCGGAGTAAAGGTCACAAAACTAATAATTGCTACCACTTGAAGCATACCATTCAAGATCTAATCAATAGTGGAGACATCACAATTGACAATCCCTAGAGCAATAATGATCATACAGCATTCACAGAACCATTTCCAAAGCATGGTCAAGAAGTTTCAACTTCTCAGCCTAATATGGGGGCAAAAGTCAACTATGCCTACCCTGGAAATAATATTGTCATCAATATGGTTGAACCATGTCTCTCTGAAAGCTTCAATGTTATCACAATTGTACAAAGAGACAGAGATCATTCCTTAACTAATGCAGTTACTCAATCACAAGCTCAAATGCATCTGAAAGGACAAATCCCAGATTCATCAAATGTCCCTAAGGTGCCCTTCAATCTTTCATTTGCTTCTAAATAGAAAGCTGATTCCAAATCTTCCAATCCAAAGGATATAAGGCATACATCTTATATCATTGTCCAACAACTCCAACACACTAATGTGAAAATCTCCATGTTTGAGTTGCTTCGAATATCTCCAGCTCATAGAGCCATTCTCGATAAAGCTTTGCTCGATTCCAATGTTCCTGATGACCTTGATTTAGACAGGTTCCAGACTATGGTTGGACATCTTACATCTCCGCAATATATCTCCTTTTCAGAGGAAGATGACAACTCCTTGAGTCACCCACATAATCAGCCTTTGCATATAGAAGTCTTGATCCAAAACCGTAGAGTCAAACGTGTGTTGATAGATGGGGGCGCTGGCCTAAACATTTGTTCTTACAGCTTGATCACACAATTGGGATTTTCAGAATTGGCTATTGATCCTAGAAAGAAAATAACTATCAAAGCCTATGATGAACAAGAAAGATCTTCTAAAGGCACCATTATCTTACCTATCAAAGTGGGTCCAGTTATCAAAGATACCATCTGTCAAGTGCTTGATCTACCTTTGGCCTACAATGTCCTTCTAGGGAGACCATGGATACATGAAATGCAAGCTATTCCTTCTACATACCATCAATGTTTGAAGTTTCCTTATGAAGGAGTAGAGGTTACTATCCCCGCAGATCTGAATACAACTTGTAACACCTTGAAGGAAAGTGCAGATAAGCTTGTACCTAATAACAGAGAATCTTCCATTGAACCAACTAAAGAAGCATCCACATCTAAAATGGAAGATCTTGCAAAAGAGGTTAATATCAAAGAAAATAGTATGGGAGAATATACTATCAAGCCAGTCTTATCTTTGACATCTCTCCCTATCTCGCCTAAGTCTTATGGGCAATCTTTGAAACAATCCAAACCAGACTCTAAAGAACCTCTAGAAGCATATAAAAAGAATTTTGTAGTAGAACAAGTATCCAAGCAAGAATTTGAAGAGGATGAAGCTGTGTTATCATGGCTATACAAAGATGAACCTAAATCTCAAGTTGTTCAAACTAGTGACTACAGTATCTAAACTCCCTTCTAAGTTGTATAGTCTAGGAGATAAATTAATAGCTAAGATTGGATATTCAGGTAAAGGACCTCTAGGAATTAGAGGAAAAGGTCTTGAGGCACCTCTCCCACATACTGGTAGAGAAAATAAAGATAAAGTTGGCTTAGGCTTTAAGAAGAAACCCTATCACCTCAAAGGTAATTGCTCTCATGTCATAGAGAAGATCACACCAGGAGAACCTCTTCTTAAGAAAGAAGAAACAGAATCATCAAATTGTGATTCAGATAGCTCAAAACTCATCCCCTATGAAAAATTGCCTAAGGAAATCAAAGACCTTCTTGATGATAAAGATGATCTAATCAAAAGAATTAATGTAGTAGAAACACAAGAACCTACTATCAACCAAGAGATAGTTGCAACACAAGAACTAGCTAATCTTGAAAATAATCAAGAAGAGGGAGGTGGTAGTGATTCTAAGACAGATTCCCATGAGTATGAATTCAAATCAGAATCTAAGGGTAACCCTTCTTAGGGTATTCACCCCGACTTTACTCATGTTCTAAGATTTCTTAGAGATCCTGAATCAAAAGCTGAATCAAATGACTATGAATGGGGAGCCATTCCAGAACCAGATGAAGATGAGCTTATTATAGAGAAACATGTTGATATTATTCACCAATATGTACCTAATCCCAATGTGAGTCTAGAGAGAAATGATGAACCTATCGAGTCTGATCCACCTATGGCTGAATTGAACTCCCACGATGACATCGAGCCTATTCACAAATTGAATATCTTAAGTTGTAATATCACCTTTGAACTTGAGTGTCAGGTTAGGACCAATGATGGAAGATCCATATCCATAAACACTATCCCCCAATCTTTCCCTACTTTGACTATCCAATATCCAGAACTTATTAATCAAACCTCCACAAATCCAAGCCATGGTATTTATACCTTCCCGAATGACCATGCCCTTGCTTGCTACCTCAATGTAGTTGAGCCTATGAGGACTTCCATCAGTGAACCGAGCATCAGCATGACCGAGTCGGACATCAAATATCTTAGTCAGAAAAATAAGAATAAAAAGAAAAAGAAAAAGAGTTCTGAGGGTGAAAACCACTTTGTGGCAGTCTCATAACCTACAAAAGTAAAAATAAAAGACGTATGTAAAGGTAAAAACCTCTCTGAGGCACCTAAGGATGAGATATTTGATGTCCTTCCGAGTCATTTACAAGATAGATCTCCAGTTCTAATTGAGCCCACTCAATCTATCAATTTGGGTACAATAGAGGAACCACAATTGGTACATGTCGCACAATCATTATTAGAAGAAGAGAAACAAAAATTTACTACATTCCTAACAGAGAAGAAGATCAACTTTGCATAAAAATATTCAAATATGCCAGGATTGGATCCTAATCTCATAATGCATCATTTATCTATCGCTCCAAATGTCAAACCTGTCAAGCAAAAATTAAGAAAGATGCATCCTCATGTTGCACTCTTGGTAAAAGCTGAATTAGAGAAGCTCCTAAACGCCGGATTCATTCGAGTTATTGACTATGCAGAGTGGATCTCTAATATTGTACCTATTTCTAAACCAGATGGCTCAATCAGAGTGTGCACAGACTTTAGAGATGTGAATAGAGCATGCCCTAAGGATGATTTTCCACTGCCTAACATTGATATGATAGTGGACATGACTGCGGGTTTCAAGATGTATTCCTTAATGGACAGTTTCTTTAGATATAACCAAATAAAAATTTCTCCAGAGGACCAAGAGAAAACTACTTTCACATGTGCATGGGGCACCTTCTGTTGGAATGTCATGCCATTTGGGCTTAAAAATGCTGGTGCTACATATCAAAGAGCAATGACATCTATTTTCCACGACATGATGCATCGAACTATGGAAAATTATGTTGATGATACTTTAGCAAAATCTATGATCAGAACTGAACATCTAAAGGACTTGAGCATGATCCTAGACAGAATGGAAAAGTTTAGTCTTTGACTAAATCCTAAGAAGTGTGCTTTTGGTGTCACTTCTGGAAAGCTCTTAGGATACATAGTTTCAAAGAAGGGCATTGAAGTTGATCCAGCTAAAGTCAAGGCTATAATAGAGATGCAACCTCCCATGAATATCAGTCAAATGAGGACGTTGCAAGGAAGAGTTCAATCTATCAGAAGATTCATATCACAACTAGCGGACATATCACAACCTTTTACAAAAACATTACATAAAGGTGTGACCTTTGCATGGAATGAAGAATGTGAGAACAACTTTAACCATATCAAGAAGTATCTATCAAATCCGCCTATCTTGAAGCCTCCTATTCATGGGAAGCCATTGATCTTATATGTCTCTGTAATAGCCACATCACTGGGGGCATTGCTAGCGCAACATGATGAAGACAAAAAGGAAAGATCCATTTATTATATAAGCAAAACATTGGTGGCGTATGAAAAGAACTATTCTATGATTAAGAAAGCTTGTCTCATTGTGATCTTTGCATCACAGAAACTAAGACACTATATGTTAGCTCATACCATGCATCTAGTAGCAAAAATTGATCCACTAAAATACCTACTAAGAAAGGCTGCCCTCACAGGTAGACTGGCTAAATGGGTCATGCTTCTAAGCAAATTTGACATTGAATATGTTGAAAGAAAAGCTATAAAAGGTCAAGTTATTGATGATCAACTAGCAGATGCACCCATGTTTGATGACACACCAATGCAAATGGAATTTCTAGACTCCTCTATTATGCACCTATCTTCTAGAGAATGGCAATTGTTCTTTGATGGCTCCTATACATAGAATGGATCTGGAGTAGGCATATTGTTCATAACTCCTCAAGGATACTCCATCCCAAAAGCATTCAAATTAAAGTTCCCCTGCACAAACAATATTGCAGAATATGAAGCCCTTTTGAATGGTATGAAAATAACAATTGAATGGAGAGTAACAAAGCTACACATTCATGGAGACTCTCAACTTGTTATTCATCAAGTCAATGATGTGTACCAAACTAAAGATGAAAATCTCATTCCTTACAAGAGAATGGTAGATGATCTTAAGAAATATTTCATGTCTATCACATTTCAGCAAATTCCTAGAACGGAGAACAAGGCTGCCGATGCAATGGCAACACTATCTACTTTATTACAGCAGCTTGAACATGAGCTACACTACGAGTTCCTAGTGGAAGCACTCTCTTATCCTGCATATGACTCCCCTGAAACCCGCATGATCTGCACCGTTGTTGGTCATGATTCAACCAGATACAAAGACCTCTTTTTCTATCTCCAAGACCAAATCATTCCCGATACCTTCAACCACCATGAAAAGAGATACCTTATCCGTAATGCCTCCCGATATGTCATCATTGGTCATGATCTATACAAACAAGGTCTAGATGGTACGCTACTTAGATGTTTAGAATAGGAAGAGTCTCAACATGCATTAGAGGAAGTCCATGATGGTATTTGTGGGTCACACTCAAACGGTTTAACACTAGCTCAAAAACTTATTAGGGTTGGGTACTATTGGCCTGAAATGGAGAAAGAGTCTATCAAATTTGCTAAGAATTGTCAAAAGTGTCAAGTACATGGCAACCTAATTCATGCTCTAGGGAGAGATCTAATTCCCTTTACAAAATAATGGCCTTTCCATCAATGGGCATTTGATCTTATCGGGATGATTCATCCTCACTCTTCTAATGGACATACCCATATAATCACTGTTATAGATTATTTTACAAAATGGGTAGAGGCGGTCCCTTTGACACAAGCAACTGGAAAACAAATATTTATGTTCATATTGAACTATATCATATGCAGATATGGGATACCTCATTCCATAATCACATATAACGGTGGACAATTCAAGAACAAACACCTAGATGATCTATGTGCCAAATTCAAGATCACACAACATTGGTCTTCTATCTACTATCCTTAAGGGAATGGATAAGTTGAGGCCTCTAACAAAAATCTATTGAAGATCTTGCACAGAACAGTAAACAACACCAGCAAAGACTGGCATCTCATGATTAATCCAGCTCTATGGGCCTACAGAACAAGTATTAGAACACCTACTGGGGCTACGCCTTTCGCTTTAGTTTATGGGTCTGAGGCGGTACTACCTATTGAGGTTGAAATCCCATCACTAAGAATCAGAATGCATGGTCTAGTAACTGATGATGACTACAGAGTGTCTAGGTTGCAAGAACTTGAACTACTAGATGAGCATAGACAAGCAACGTATGATCATCTTAGAGTATATCAGAAGAGAATGTCTAGAGGCTACAACAAGAAAGTCAGACACAGAGAATTTCAAGTTGGCGATCTAGTTTTGAGAGAGAATCCTAAAAATCAATCACATCGAGAACGCAAGGGGAAGTTTGAACCCAACTGGCTGGATCCCTTTGTCATCACTGGTACTTTTGGCTCTGGCACCTATCAACTCTCAACGACTGAAGGAGAACAGCTCTGAGAACCAATCAAAGTTCTCCATCTGAAGAAATTCTACGCCTAAGACATTCAGTCTATGGTAAAATGTCCTAAAAAAATCTTTAAAATTGGAAAAAGTCCTGAAAAAATGAACATCTTGGTGAAAACCTAGCAATAGGCGCTTTGATGATTCACAAAAAAATTAAAAAATATCAAAAGTACAAAAAAAAATTGAAAAATGAAAAATACAAAAAAAAAAGAAAAAAAAAGTGCCTTGGTGAAAACCTGGAAACAGGCGCCTTGGTAGCAAAAATAGAATCTTTGCCAAGATGGTGAAAACCCAGCAAACGGGTGCCCCTTGTTTCAAAATGCTCCATCTATCAGTGCAATCTTGGTCTTTCCCAGCTTTCAGTCTTGCTTTAGTTTGTATATATCTCTCAGTTTGTTTCCGCATTCCTGTTTTCAATAAGTCGATTTGTACACCAATCAGCTCAAGGGTCTATATCCTATCAATGCTTAACACTTAGGGGCAATCAATGTTATATCCTATGGCCTCCAGTATATCTTAGACGTATCATATCCAGTCAGAGTCCTTTGAAGCTTCATTTGAGTCAGTCAAGTCTGTCTCATCTCCAGAAAGGATTTTGCATCTACAACAACAATCAAACATCAAACGATAAAGGGTCACTACGGGTAATTCACATTGGATTTAGAATAATCTCTTGGCTGTTTGATGTGTTTGTCATGCAAGGTGTATTCAGGTCATCACGACGTTTATGTTTTGATGCTTGTACAAATTGCTATATCAAAATGGACATGATATTCAGGTCATCCTGCCGTTTGTGCCTTGGTGCTTATATCTAATCCGACATTCCGAAAATAAAATCAATATTCATATATCCATGGTTGCCTAGCCAGTGGGTGTTGTATTGATTCTTGTGCATACAAATTGATATTCATATGTCTATAGTTTCATAGCTGGTGGGCATTGTATTGATTTATCCGGTTACCTAAAGTTCAATGATGATAACAAATCGACACATGATTAGTGACTAGGTCCTAGGTCTTAGGTTGCATTTCATTTTGCATGTCTCTTTGCATTTTGCATGTCTGTATGATCTCACAACTATGTGGAAACACTTCAAAGCTTAAAAAAATCTTCATATCAATTCTTCACATCTACCAAGAGCTGAGTCTCACTTGAAGATCTCTTCATTGAACCGCAAGTAGTAACCCTCCTAGGTTAAACATCCTTTTGACATAAGACTAAGTACTTGTCTTCATACCTGCAAAAACATATCATGTGTATCGCTGCATTTACATCTCATATCATTATCATTTGTTACATTACATTACATCCATTGCATAAGCATAAATCATACATACATCTTTTCATAAACAATTACATTTGCATAACATCCATACATATGAAAGAAATCATTGCATTGCATTGATCCATACATACATTCTACACTACTCATAGCATAAGAATAGCATGATATCATCATAAATCCAAAACATGACAAGTACAAATGAAGTCACAACCAAAAACATCGATCTCATATATATCATAAACTCGAAATGAGTCAGGGGTGCACTACTGGCACAATGTACAAAAGAATGAGCTCGAGAGAGCTATCAGAGTCAGAACAGTATATCAATGAACAAAAAGAATAGAGTATATCAAAACATAAGCACAGGAATCAACTGTTGGCACGCTCCTCGGTATCTGGTGGAGGAGGTGGTGGTGCATCTGGTATGGCCTCTACTCTTAGTGCCCTAGCTCCCTCTGAGGCTGCCATGTACTCTAAATACGTAGGTACTCTTTGCGCAGCAAGGACAACAACATAGTATGCAAACACATAATACGAAGCCCATGAGGTCTGATGGGTCACCTCTATCTGTAATCTCTGAACCTCTGAGCAAAACTCTACACGAAGCTTAGTGCGCTGCCTATCTGCCTCTTGATACTTCTCCTCCCACCTAGCACTCTGTACCTTAAGGTCTCAGACCTAAGCTCTGAGACGTCTGATAATCTCTGATGAAGTGAGAGGAACAGTAGGATCGGCCTCAGCTGCTAGCATCTCTGTGTCTTGTGGCTGCTCTAGCTGCTGACCAGTGGTATCTTCTCTGTGCGCCTTATGATGTCTAACCTCAACTCCCAGATCAAAAGTGGTATCTGCCTGCGAGGGATCTCCATCGCCACCCACAAACTGCTTAGCTGCTAAAACCTCATCTGCAGAACCAACACTGCCCAGAGTACCCCTCTCCCCCTTGCTCCGTCTTTGTGAACCTGTGGATGTACCTACTGTAGAAGTAGAAGGACGAGGGGGCCTCATGTGTCCTAATGGTCTCTGAAGTGGAGCCGTCACTCTTTGTCTAGGAGGTGTAGGATGCACTACCTGAGGTCTCGGGCCCTGTCCCACAAGAGCACCTGTAACATCCATCGCCTCCTCCATGGAGGGTATCAACTCAGTGGGATCTGAGAATCTATAAATGGGGTGATCCGTGAGCCAAGAAATGTATCCATCTATAACCCCTGCATCAACAACCTATGGACGGTAATCCCAGTATCGCCCTATGATGCGACTGTACTCATCTGAGCATAAAGAATATGTAAGCCGCGCTGTCCATCCAAGGCCGATCTCATGAACAATGCGTGCATATGCAGTATACTTCTGTGGGGCATCCTGTCTGCATCCATACTAATGCCACACTCTGGTAATCAAGAATCTCTCCAACACAGTGGGAGACCAGCCAATAAATACCCGACTCTGAAAAAGAAAACTATACTGCTCCCTCGCAGTGGGCCAAGCCTCTATTTGCAAGTAGGGTCTCCAATGCACAAATGTCATATCATCTAAGCACCATTGAAAGTACTCAATATGACCCATGCAGACTTGTGTAACATAACCTGCATACGTATATATCACTGGCTAATGTGGCTGCCGTTGTGTCTAGAAAATCGATCTCAACACTGGGATATACTCCCATGCCCATATCTGTAATACAAGAGCTCCAGAAGCGAAGCTCTTGCAATCCTGATACACGACCTCGTGCATCTCTGAAAACATGTGGGCCAACAGACATTGACCCCAGGCAAGCTCAGTGGGAGTGGCCATAAGAAGTGCTACCATCGGCACCCATCCCATCAAAAAGCCATTATGCCAACGGCCTGGCATGATGAGCTCCCCAATCATCCCAGCAATAATGCACTCTAAATGGTGCATCTGACCATATCTCTGTACAAGGGTCTCCCAGGAAATGGACCCCATCAACTGTGTATCATCACCAAATAGATGCCTGAAGGCATGAAGACCAATCTGGCCGGAACTCACATACTCAGGACGTCGACTGCTATGGAATGGAATGCGTAGTATCCTATAAATATCCTTTGGAGTCACAATCATCTCTCCAGTCGGTAAATGAAAGGTTTGAGTCTTCGAGTGAAATCTCTCTATCAACACAATCAATAGGCCATGATTTACCCTAATATCGGGTAAATGAATGAGATGCTCAAAACCACATGCAGCAAGATGAACCCTCATAGGGTTAGGAAGCAAGACGCACAGTCTCTATGTCGCTGGGTAAGAATGACGAACATGGACGTCTAGATAAGTGACCTAAATCATATAGAAACAGGGTGTTTTATCAGATATTGAGTTCAAAATCAGGCTAATAGTACAAAAATGGAACAGTTTGATATTTCAAAAGGTGGGTCAAAGGATCAGCAATCTGGCAAAATTATCAAAAAAATCAAATTTTTGACCTAAATATCAGTTTTAGGCTCACTGTTTCTCAAATGACATTCCAGACTGGCTCTGAAAGTCGTAATACACTCCACAAAAGCCCAAACGACAATCCATGGTCATACGACACTACGCACGTTGTCATATGAGTTTTCAGGGACCCGATGAAATGTTGTACGACAGACGAGTCCCCTTCATACGACACTTGGGTGGACTTGAAACGATAAAAGAATTTCAAATGAAGTGTCGTACGAGTCTGGGTTGGGACTCATACAAGTTTTCACACATGAAAAATTCAAAAAGCAAAACGCATACGAAAAAAATTTAAAAATGCTATAAAACATGAAAAATTTGCATTTTCAGAGGGGCACAGAGGTCCACCTATTGGATGTCCATATTGTCGGGGTCTTTGGTATCTCCGGCTACGCTCAAATTGATGCGAACTCACAGGAACCTTCAGATCTCGTTGTTCTACCATTTTCTTGCTCAGAGGGCTCCACAAAATCTCCAAAGTCAAAAGGTTGAAATGAATTGAAATTGACCCTTCGGGCCTTTATATAGCATTTGACCTAATTTTCAAAAGTGCTCTATTTTTCATGAAAATTGCACCCCTGGCTAATTTCGACATTCTAAATCTATTTTTGGGATCAAAATCAAAATCTGAGATCGTTTAATATGTCAAAATCGTGATTTAACATTTTGGGCCCAGGACGGTCTACTGCTTGCATAATCAACCTTCAATCATCAAAGAAATCCAACATTCAACTTAACTGATTATCTTACATCAAACTATCAAAATTTCAACTATGGTCAACTATGGTTAACTCATGGTTTAACCTAGTCAAACTTGGTCTTTTGGACCTCTAAACGATGCAGAATGCATTTTCGGACGTGTTTAACCACTTCTCAAATCAATTAGCATGCTTCTAAACTATCAACGCTGACTTTTTTTGTCAGATTTCAATTTTAATCCCGAAGGGGGCATGGTATTGCACATCATTCAAGTCTATAAAAATTCTATCAATCTTTCCTCGGTAATCAAGACAACAACCATGTCTAGTTGTTGAATCATCAAAAGTCCTCATCGCTCGGGGCAAATCTATTATCACTTGGGGCATATCAGATTCATCAAGATCCATATCAATCTGGTATTCTCCTAATCTTGCAAATTGTATCAGTTTTTGCAACCATCGGATCATAGTGTTCTTTCCTTGGTTCTTCAACAACTGAAGGGTTCGGATGTGATACTTGCTAGTTCTGCTAAGACAATCAAGTCTAGAACCAGTCACTCACTTCTTCGCAATCATAAGGTTCAGAATTAGGTGTTTTGACACTTTTTTTCGCAATCCTTAGCTCATTGCTGCTACAGTGAACATTATCTTTGGTCATTCAGGACCTATTATCTTCATATCAAATCAATATCAATCAGCTTCTGTCTCATATCAATTATCAATTTTGAATCAGTTTCATATCTCTATCAAACACAGACTGTCTTTGAACCTCTATGCTTCGCACAGTAATTCAAAGAGGGGCAAAATGTAATACCCCAAAAATGGGCTAAAGTTCATTAACCTCCTACATCTACAAATCGAACGAAATCGACATCAAAGTCCTAACCAAAGGCACATCGGCACATCATCGAATCCTAATTGATTATCTTAAATTCTGCATCGAGAAATATTCCTAATAATATTCCTAATCATCATAATTATCTTTGATTTAATAATTATTTGGCGATAAATCCTATTTATCCTAAAGTTTAATTAATTGAATATTCTCAATATTTAATTAATTAAGTTTAATTTTGCCACTTTATTATTTAATTGAATTTAATTATATATATTCCTAATTATTATTATTTAAATTTGACAATAAATCAAAATTCCTATCATTAATTGATTAAATTCTTATTTAATTAATTAAAGCAAGTTGTCATATTTGATGATATTATTTTTAAATAAAAATTTGATTAAATGATTGATTAACCCATAAATCAATTGTTTTATTTCAAAAATCAGTTAAGTTGAGAATAAATCACTTTATTTATTTATTAATTCATAATTATCCATGTGCACAATCAAAGAACAGTTAAACTCCAAATCAGAAAATCAATGCAAGTTATTGACTTTTTGGAACTCAACATCATTTTTGAGTTTTAAAGTTGATCTAAACTTCTAATTTGAGTTAAAAAGTTGTTTTTGCATGATTTGCATGTTTTTGTGAATTAAATTATCTTTATTATCAGATAACTCAAAAATCAAGCTGAGTTAATCTGAGTGATTTATGGCTTTCTTCCATGCACCTCCAAAGCCTTGGATTTCTATAAATTAAAAGCCTCAGCTCATCTCAAAGCATCTCATAATTTTGCATAATCACGCTGAAGAATTGTTATCTGGAGAATCAAAGCTTATTGCGAATCAAGGCTATTGTGAGATCAATTTGGTTTTTATTCATATCATATTATTTCTAGATTAGCATATCATAGATCAATTTTCATATTAGCAATAGATTTCATATCAGTTTTGATCATATCATTGCATCTAAAATCCAAAAAAATAGATTACTTTGCATTCATATTTCATATCTAGATCAATTGCATTCAAATCTTTCATTTAGGTGTCGTCTAGGTCACTGATCTCGATAACAATCTGAGAACATCAATCTTGCACCTATTAGAAGGCAGTAAATCACCTGGTTAGTTTAGCTTTCAATTCATTGCACGATTTTGATTATAGCTAACCTCTAATGCTTTACTAAAGTGTTGTGTCTACAGATCAAGTACAATTTTCACACACACAGTTCTAATGGTTGCAATAAAAGCAGGTGAAAGGAAGCAAAATCCCCCGCCATGGAAATAGAGGAGAAGGGGTAATTTGCATTGTTTGCTAAAATCATGAACAGTGCCATTTTCCCCATTTTCAACATTGGGTATCTATAGTAGATGATGTGGCAAAAGGCTCCACCCACCCGACATAATTAATGGTAGTGGGGGTGTCGCCTAGGCCGAGCAAAACCGAAGAGTGAAAAAGTGAGTGTGGAACAAAACACAGAGACAAAAGCAGAGGCTGCAACTACCCTAATGGTGCTACCGCTTCTTCTTATGATTGTCAGCGGTCTGCTCAAAAGCAAGAGTCAGTAGATTTGAGCAGCGTTAATTTCATCTGCGGTTGCAGTTGCGAAATGACTTGACAGGGAAAAATCAATGTGTAAAGTGGGAGGTAAAAATGAATGGTTCAAATGACTTCAATGATAGTCATTTTGTCTACAGAATTTACTGTCTCTGTTCTACCGAAGGCAGGGTAACTAAAACTTCTGGGCTGGCTGTACTATTATGATCTAGCAATAGGCAAACCGGGATTATTGCCTTCCAATGTAGCTGCAGCGGTTAATAGCGGCCCTATGCAGAACTTTGGTGGAACAACTACTCTTTGGATGGCTCGGTGACAAAATGGGCTGGAAAAGTGTCTATGGTGCCCAAGTTCAATATTTCACACAGACTTGTAGGGCCTGCAAGGGTTTCACTATACTCCATAAAACAAACCGAAAGAGATATTTGTTTATCCTTAACACTACAATACAAGACCGGTTAACATCGAATATCAAGGCTGAATTAATGAAACAAGGAGCAATGTTTACAGTTTTGAGAACAGATATAGTTTCCTTGGCCTTGCCTGCTACGTTGCTTTCTCCCAAAAATCTAATAGATGGAACCTGGTGAATAGTTGTGGACAAATCAGATAAAGCTAAAAATTATTTTAAAAAATACCCAATAGAAATGTGGTCTGTTGAAATGCAATAATTACCGTGGATAAGCAAAGAATCAATTTGTGATAGGGAGTATAGTGAAACCCCTATAGGCCCTACAAGAGATCTTAGAGCCAAAATACTCCTACTCCTGTCGCCCATACCCACGGAGCTATCCTCGTCCGAAATCACGTAATCCAAAACCCTACCCTGATGATGATTATTACTTCTTTTCTTCAAACAAAATCACAAATGCATTTGGCAACACAATGAAGAATACAGATAAAAAGAAAAGAACAGAAAAAAAAAAAATCTTTGCTTTGATCTGTACGCCTAAAACTTCGGTGACTCGGAGAAAAAAAGAAAAGATCTTAAAAGCATAGATTCGATTTCCTTTAGGGCCCGTTTGGTTGGGGAATTGAAAAATAATGCAAATCATGGTTATCTATACCCTGGTTATACAAACCCCGGTTATGCTTTTTTGGGACTGTTTGGTTGCTCTGGAAGATGGATTTGTAAATCCACATTCTCTGTTTGGTTGTCAAATTGAAAATAGGAATTCGAATTTATGAAATTCTCATTCTCTGTTTGGTTGAACATTTTCAAATTGGGATTAGAATGCAGGTCTCCATATTCTCTGTTTGGTTCTGCACTTTGAATTAGAATTTGAGTTTGGGTCTCCATCTTCTTCGTTTGGTTGTTCATTTCAAATTAGAATTGGAATATGACACCGATTTTTTATTTTTTATTTTTTTAAATTAATTTATGATTAGTCAGTTTTGATATATTTATTATATTTTATTGACTTATGTTAATTATATTTATTATATTTATTTATAAATAATTATATTTATTATTTATTATTATATTTAATTATATTTATTATATTTTGTTAATTTATTATATTTATTTCAATTTTAAATTTTAAAGTTAATTGATCTTGAATTTGTGTATTTAATCCATCATAAGATATCAATAAAATGAAAGTAACAAGATTGCATTGCTCGGTAATATAAAAAATTCTATCAGTTGGCTAAATCAATTGGAGAGTTATAAAATAAAGCTTGGCATACTTTTAGTGCTTTCCAATCTATTGATTTGAGAACCAATACAATGTCCAACGTCAACCGATGCTCTTGGTAGTCTTCACAGGTGGGGTTGGTGTACTTTGTAATGTTCAAACATTATAATATTACTAAGGAAGACATATAATAGGATAATGTATCGAGAAAATAAACTTTGAAACCCACAAGGTATTTTTGGGATTTACGATTTTTGGGTATATCATCTTTAATTATCATACTAAACATATTTATTTTTTATTCATATTTATTTCATTTCAAAGATTCCAAACTACTAACACATTGCTCATATCACATCAAAATATAAATAAGTTATCTAGTCCACATATATATCTATCTCCAAAAAATTATCAAACTAAGTAGTAAGATGATCAAACTAAATAGAATGATTGTTGCACAAAGAAGACGTCGTAAAAACAAGATTTCGGCTTTGGATGTAGCCTCCGCTTTTGCCATAGTTTTCTCTAGTCTTTTACAATTCTTGCACTCGTCATCTACAATAGGTCTGTGTGTACAATGTACTGATGATGTCGACAACGACGGGGTGTCATTGACCCATCGGAAGTAACCGCATCCAGCTCCATCCTACAATACAAATAAGTTAGTCTCGCTATAATGACTAATATTTATTATTTGTAAATATTTAAATATTGTGCATTTAACAACCTTATAGAAGTTTTTACATCCCCAAAATTTACAGCCTGGATTCTCCTCTGTCTGTGACTTCCTCAACACACAACGCAATCCATCACTGCAGTCACACATAGGAGCATTCCTCGTAGCCATCAGCACTGTATCAAGCAAAAATTTGTTCATTCATATTAATTTTGTTCGCTATAACAACATGAATATATTATATGGGTACAAATTAATAAAGTTATGCAAAAAATATAATGACACAACTATAGCATCAGATATAACAATATCCATGAACTGGGTGGTGGTGTGAAAACACACCGTTAAATAAAAAAGCACAAGTAGATCCACCGTCTGCGCCCTTATGCCCCACATTCGATGATCAATCCTGCATCTCCAAAGTAAACATGATACAAAAACTAAAACCTGTTCATTTTTAAATGGAATACACCAATGAGTACCATCAGAAATTTTGACTGTTTACAAACATGTACAGTAAACAATCATCAGATAGCTCATTTTTTTATCAACATATGTGGATATTTTTTGCATCGATATTTGAAATACCTTCTTCGTTCGATTGTGTAGATAGTTTTGGATCACACTCTGTGATTCATCATCGGGATTGCAAGAGATAGTTTGAGACCAAAATGATTGCAATAGATCAAAATGGACTTTTCTTTCAGTTATTTTTATCTCTTCCATCCCCACGAAGGATCACAGAGTGTGACCGTAAAATATCTACAAAATTAAATCCAGAAGCTATTTCAAACATATTTAATGTCAGCATATGTGTAGTCTCACTTTATCATGTGTAGTCTCAAAACTATCCATTTCTATTTTTGTACCTATCACATGGTTTTTTAAAATGAATAAAAAATTGAAGATGATATAGAGCATTAAACAAAGTAGAATAATTTAACTTAATTTCGTAATGCGACAATAATAACAAGATGGTTAATACATACAAAATCATGAACAATACAATCGTCTACCAAAACACATCTATAAAATCATGTCTGAAGAACTAGAAATGGATAGTTAAGAGACTACATCTTAACAATACATTAAATGAAGCATTCATCATGCGGTACTCCTTCGTGTATTCCACTTAAAAACAAATGCAAGCTAATATGTCTAAAAGCACTCGAAATTCAAAAGACGAGAGAAACAAGGTTTCCTAAAACTGGAGAGAAGAATAAAAAAATGGAGAGAAAGACAAACACTGTATAAAATTAAGTATAAATTGACAAGCACACTCTATGAAAGCCAACATAATCACTACCAACACAAAATAATGGAGAGGAAAACGAGCACTATATAAAATGAAGTATAAAATGACAAACACACTCTGTGAAAGCCAACATAACCACTAGCAACACACAATAAGCTTGGCATGGATCCAAAGAATTAACACAATAAAAATACCGACAGGTACTTACTAGTGGCTCTAACATAAATATCCAATGCTTCCATTTCTCATAAAACTATATTTTGTAAGGTCATAATCGGGTTATCATCTTCATATTCCTGTCATCTTAATAATGGAGTTGAACAGCAATATCATATTCAGTATCATATTCAACTTATGATACTTAATATGATACTAAATATGATACTACTTGTGATACTGAATATGATACTGCTTATGATAACCGGATTATGCCGCCCATAACCCGGTTATGGGGTGCAATTCCTTGTTTGAGAACGCTTTTACAAAATGAGAATGTGAATTTGCGTGACCCCATTTCACCGAAAATGTGGATTTTGGAATTCCACCTCAGGTGGAATGACTTTCGAATCCACGGTTTTGTTGACAACTAAACAAGATTTAATCTTTCCATCAGGTCCGGGCAACTCCACGTTTTTGGACTTCAAATCATTTTTAATCTTTCCGTCGGGTCCGCAAATAACCACGTTTTGATGCAGCCATTTCCACGGTTTGGAAACAGCGATTGTCGCGCATTCGTGTTCGTCTGTGTGTTCGATTTTGTCATCTTAATAATGGAGTTGAACAGCAATATCATATTCAGTATCATATTCAAATTATGATACTTAATATGATACTAAATATGATACTGCTTGTGATACTGAATATGATACTGCTTATGATACTGAATATTTAGTATCATAAGCAGTATCATATTCAGCTTATGATACTGAATATGATACTACTTATGATATTGAATATGATACTGAATATTCAGTAGCATATTCAACAATCATATTCATGAACAGTAGTATCATATTCGGTATCATATTCAGCAATCATATTCATGAACAGCAGTAACATATTCATGAACAGCAGTAACATACGCATGAACAGCAGTAACATATTCTTAAGATGAAAGTGTCAGCCACAGTTATTAAGAGGAGTCTTATTGAAAGAGAGTAGGGTTATCTTAAGGCTTAAGAAGATCCTCTTAAGGTCTAGTGCTCAAATTTTAGATCTTGCATGGCTGTATATTGCACTCCTAATCAAATGATTTCCTGGCTCACATTCAAGAAAATTAGTTTGTTGACTATCAACCCAAACAAGGAAGATTTCATGATGCTTTAAGAGCAAAGTTAAAATATTGGCACCTGATTGGATCGAGAAACTGTAAGCAAAGGCTGAGAAGATCTAAATGTTTTATCATCAACCACCACAGTCACAAGGCATATAGATCATTTTCAAAATTGGAGCTAAGTGAAATATTGTAATTCTATATATTTCATTTTCCTTTTTATTATTTAAAATTTTATTTTTTATCATTTGTTACTTAAGTCATAATTTGTTAATGCATTCTAATTCTTCTTTGAAGTTTATTTATAATAAGGTGGGGTTGGGGATGGGGATGGCGATGGCAGTGGGCATGAACATTGTAATTTATTTTTGAAAAGATTGTGGAGACCATTTTTAACTTGAGCTCAATCATCTTGAAATGACTTGTGAAGGTCAAAGAGGCACTTCTATCATTGTCATTGGACAAACTTGATCCATATGGAGGCAAAGCAACAGTAAGAGGACAACAAATATTAAGAAAATGATCCTAGATGATTCTTGGTAGAATCATGAGGAGTATCTCCTTAGTTTCACATAAATGAGAGAGTGAGACCCTGGCAAAGAATTCTTCAAACAAGTGCACAAAAATAATAAAGAAAGACGAAGCATAGTGACCACCACTGGTGTAGAGCACCTAAAACCAATCAGCAAGTCCATGAAATGATCTCAGATTTATTAATTGCAGTCCATTGGCTTGAAGGAGCATATAGATTTTGTTGGATCAGTGCATGGATCATCTAGTTTAGGATGTTTTTATGTTGTAATAAGGTTATGGGATTGATTGTTTAAATCTCCCTATAACCCATCCAAGTGTGGGACACAAGACCCCTTAGTGCTTTATAAACTAAGGGCATCATTTGGTCCTAGGATGAAATTGTCATATTTTAGGTAGGTTAGGTGTCTTTAAGTGTCTTTAGGTGTGTTTGAATGTTTTGAACATTAAATAATGTTTTTGAGTTGATAATAGCAACTTTTGTCCCTACTCGGCAAAAGTTGTAAAAGTTGCTAAGCAACTTTTTAGTTTTGATTAGTCAAGAGGCTATAACCAGAAATTGGTTATGCCAACCAGATGGAGAGCCTATTTAGGTCTCATTAATGATAGAGGGTAACCACGAGTCCCTCAATGTAAATTTTTTGCTTACCATCAATAAAAACATTGCTGTTTTAGTGCATCTTCGCTATAAAAACCAGTAGACCGTACGGTGTATGGAAGACAAAGAGGGCTAAATCTTTGTGGGAGATTGGGGCGTGTTTCCTCTAACTATTGGGACCAGTTTGGAGGTCTGAATCCATCCCAAGGGTGAGATAACTGCCCTGGTCTGCTGTCGACCCGAGAAACCCTCAATTCCAGGGTTTCAACATAAAAATGGTCCTAACTTTGCATTAGACCATAGGAAATTCTTGTTCCTCTGGGAAATGCAAGTTAGGATAATGTCCTTTCAGATTTCAAAAGACCTAAAGCAGAGCATTAAGGCAACAAGGATTGTGAGCGAGCCCTAGGTCAAGGTTTCTTGTGTTCCTTGACCAGGATTGTGAATATTCTCTTTTAGGCCTGTTGCAGTAGTGAATATTCTGATGGTGTTAGAACTCAACCAGTGCAAGAGAAAGTTTGTGTTGATGAATTTGAGAAGGGTTACAACCTTGGAATAGGTTGTCAAACCTTGGAAAGGTATAAACCTTCAACTGGTCTGAAACCAGTATCTTTGTTCTTGCAGCAACGTGTAGAAGAAGAAGTTGCTTTGATCAACAAATTGGTATATTGGCAAATCATAGATTGTGGATTGACTCTTAGCACTGATGCAAATAGTGAGATTTGGAACCCTCAAGATCCTCTCTGGTTCAAGTTTTGAAGATCAGTCCATTAGACCTTTGTGCATTGTCTTGTAATTTCATTTCCAAAACAGTGACTAGTCTTTTGGTGTTGCATTAAACTTAAGCATCTTTTGGCCTTTGAATTGTCTTGGTCTAGTCTAGAAGTCAAAAGACCTGGTCTGATATAGGAAAAAGAAGTGTGACTTGACATATTTGGTGTCAAAGAGGATTGTGTTTATCATTTGTTACAAGAATAGAAACTTCTTAAGTTCAACCTTTGCAGGATTTCAGAACTATTCCATTTGGATCAGAATTTATTTGATAAGTGGTGTTAGTTGTGTAAGAGTTGTGTCATTGTACAACTTAGAGGAGAATAGGTTGGTGAACCTTTGTGTTGACTTTGTGGGATTGGGCATAAGTCATTGTGTTTCTGTTGTCCATCTCTGCATCAACCACACTACACTTTCTTGCTCTTGTATTGAGTCAAAAATACGAATCTTTTGAGATTCTTACAACGCCAACAAAGACTGCTCCATATAGAGATGATGAAGTCACTGAAGGCTACGAGGAAACATTTCATAGACTCTTACTTGATCTTGGTTAACAAGATGTACTCACAAGTGAGTTCATTGATTTTGTACTCTATTGATCCAAGTATTAAAACTCTTCATGATAAGTTCAAGAAGAATGCTCAAAAATTGATGGTCTCCATGGCCAACAATACCAACACCTAAAACCCCTCACAATTTTAATAATGTACTTAAAATCTTAAAAGTTTCATTTATCTTTTTAATCTTTTCTACTTTATAATGTATCTATTCACTCTACTTCAAAGGTTGCTAGTTCATCTACATGTAAAAACAATTGGAGCACAAATTATTTCATCTGCTCAATAGAGAGCAACACATTGCACTCAAAGGGGCAACAAACTATACGTATGTGTAGTTCAAATTGTATCTCTTTTCACACATACAGCTGTTAGATAATTGTCATTGATGTCAAAGCTTGATATATGAAAAAGATATAAGAAACTGCTGTTAAAAAAACAAACCGTGTTACAAAGACTTCGCCTAGTGTTTGATACTGCTGGATACAGAAGAAAACCTGCCTGTGTTAAGAATGGAAGGATATTTATGAAAATCAAATCAGATAAGTTTCATGTTGGGTGCCAAGGTGGAGAAGATTTAGATAAAATTCAACCAGTTCTTACAGCTGCCAAGAAAGGAAAGCAAATCACATAAAGTTAGCCCTAACTTTTTAAAAGAGTGTTGCATTGATAATTGGAAACATAAAATGCATACATATATTGAATAATATTGAATAATATTGACCCTTGATTGAAGAGACTAGATCAATTCAAAGTCCACATAATTTTACAGTCAAATAGGTATTAATCAATTTGGAGTGACAATGACAAAATATTTTTGTATTGTGTATTGTGTATTGTGTATTGTTCAGTCTTCAAACAGAGATTGGTATTTTGTTGTTCAGTCTTCAAATGAAAGTATTGACAAGTAGGAATTGATGACATCACATCTTTGACCATTCCTCATGCATCTGCGGATCGACAAATTCTATCTATCAACATCAACCGGTCCTCATCGATTTCCATGGACAGAAACCCATTGAGGATGGCTGGCTTCTCCATCAAGATCCGGTAGAATGTGATCGCATCGCTGCTGCTCACCTAAGGCATGGCTTTCAAAGTTTTCCATGCTCCACCTAACACGGCCAGTTCCTGAGAATGGTCAACTTTGACAACCTGAGGCACTTTAAGGCTCTCTGTTAAGGTCTGCATTGTCTCACAAATCATATCCAAGGAAGATGCCAAACTTGCCTTCCTCTTCCTTACCCTCCTCTGCGATGATCTCGTGCTCGGACATGATCGGGGAGTTGCAGTCTCATCATCCATATCACGCTGAGTCTCAAAAGATGTGCCACACTCGGGCCCATCAACATCAACACTAGCATCATCATCATCATCATCATCTAACTGTGCAGGGCAGTTAAAGTGCCCTTCCTCGGCCTCGCCAGCAGTTGTTGTGGCAGTCCCATCAGCGATGTCATTGCCAACAATTATGGCAAGGTCATTGTAGTATGGGAAAGATGTTCTTTTGAACATCCTAGCTGATCTGTACTCTCAAGACTACACAAACACCAAAAAATGTGCATTGGAGTATCAGAACAACATGCACAACAAAAACCAGATTTGCATAGTTAAGAGAGCGGATATAAAAGTCATGAAAAGACAAATTTACCTCGAAAAGTTTGTCCCAGACCGAATCCGCTGCCTCCACAGTCTGCGTTACTTCGTTCCAACCGAAGCCGCTTTTGCTCCTCAAATCTCTCACAAGCTTGAATCCTTGCTTCCAAGTTTTCAGCTTGTTCTTGAATTGGTCTTTGCTTAGGTTCATAGTCAACTCCGCATTGAATTGCCTTTCAATGGCAGCCCACGCTTCTTTTTTGAAGCCACCTTCGCATTTTCTGCCAAGGTGGACTTGGTCAATGAGGAAATCGAGGAAAACCCTTTCCATATGTTTGGTCCAGATCATTTTCTTACTGGACGAAGGCTCTTCCAACATAATCGGGTCTTGAGCACTGCCATCAATGCTCATGAGTAGCTCGGTCATTGCCATGTAGTAGTCTGCACATGGCTATCAATGTCAGGAGATAAATACATACAAGGCATCATGTATACAAGGCATAGCATAAGGAAACCAAACAACATGCATCAAAAGGAAACCATACAACGATACATCCAAAGGAAAATCAGAATCATGTATACAAGGCATAGTATAAGGAAACCATACAACTATACATCAAAAGGAAAACATACAACCATACATCGAAAGGAAAATCAGAATCATGTATACAAGGCATTGTCAGAATCAAGTATCCATCAAAAGGAAAACATACAACCATACATCAATATATCTGCATATGTAAACCAAACAACATGCATCAAAAGGAAACCATACAACCATACATCCAAAGGAAAATCAGAATCATGTATACAAGGCATAGTATAAGGAAACCATACAACCATACATCAAAAGGAAAACATACAACCATACATCGAAAGGAAAATCAGAATCATGTATACAAGGCATTGTCAGAATCAAGTATCCATCAAAAGGAAAACATACAACCATACATCAATATCTCTGCATATGTCATCAAAAGGAAACCATACAACCATACATCAAATATCAAAGGAAACCACTATACTGCACAATCATTAACCAACAAGAAAGTATAGCTATTCTCCATGTCTATAGTCTTCCCACATCCTACTCGCCAGGTCATCCCGGAACTGTGACCACTCATGTCTATCCTGCTGAGAGAAGCCATATGTCTGTAACATTGGCACATCGACCCCACCACAATGATGATCATCCTCCTCTTCCACTTCCACCTCAAGTATGCCATCCACTTCTGTGATGTAATTGTGAAGTATGCAACACACCAAAACAATATAGGATTGTGTCATGATATCATAAGTCGTTGCATGTCTCAGGATTGGAAAACGCCGCTTCACAATATCGAAGGTGCGTTCTACTGCATTTCTGAGAGAGGCGTGTCGGTTGTTGAACAACTCCCTGGCATTTTGTA
Organism: Chamaecyparis obtusa; assembly: GCA_027943335.1. Lineage (NCBI taxonomy): Eukaryota > Viridiplantae > Streptophyta > Pinopsida > Cupressales > Cupressaceae > Chamaecyparis > Chamaecyparis obtusa. The sequence continues at coordinate 102,421 of BSBK01009496.1, forward strand.
TTGGGTTTTCTCTTGAAAATTCCTTCAAGTGGTACCGTGTAGATCGGTAAGGAGCGAGAAATCCAGGGGCATTCGGATATCCCGCATCCACTAGATAATATTTTCCTGCAGAGCGTTAGCAGAGTGTTAGGACTGAATACATAGTGTGCCCTTTAGTACATTAAACTATGATTTGGCTTACCGGGGGGGACCTCAAGTGGTTCTGCTCTAGTCAGAGCTGAACCTAGAACACGACTATCGGCAGCAGACCCTTCCCAGCCGGCAAGAACGTACTGGAACATGCAGTTAAAGGAAACTGCAGCGAGCACATTTTGCGACAGGTTCCCTTTTCTATCACGATATTTACTCTGCTTCTCAATCTCGACAGTGACTGGGATGTGTGTTCCATCTATAGCTCCAACACAGTCCTATCAAATATGGTGTATGGGAAAATGCAAAATCAGCCTCTGATATGGTGGGGAACACTGTACCAAACAACATAATCAAAAGACCAAACAATGCACCTTGAAGTACAGAACCATACGGGGGTTCCCAGTAATTTCAGGAGGAGTGCCCGGTCCAAGCAGTTTGAAGTAATCTCCATGAAGTGCTAAGATGCTCGTCAATACCTTGTGAAAGTACCTACTGACTGTCTCTTCGGAGTGCCCAAAGTTATGGGCAATCTTGCGGTTCCGAAGATTGTGCCCAAGAGTGTGGAGGAACATCACTAGTTGTTCATCTATTGTCAAGTGTCTGCTATCCTTCAATGTTCCTCTCTGCCTTAATATCATAGCTAGTTTAGAGAAGGCAACCCGACTCATCCGAATCTGATCATGACAATCAACTTCAGTAGAGTGAACAATCTCTTTATAAAATGAATTGCCTTTTCGGATTCTTTTCCCTCTGTTGCTACCTTCTTCAGCTTGCAGTAGTTTGAGCACAACAACCAAGGCATAGAGAGAAGAGATAATCTGGGTGTATGTGGTATTCCTAAGTATTTGTGCATACGCTTGTATACTATCGTCAGGATCCATCGGTGGCCTGAAACGTGGACAACATAAACGTTGTCAGACATGATTGTATATCAAGAAACGAAGTATGGGAGCAAGCAATAGTAAATGGAATACAACAAGGACTACCAACTGGTTAGGATCATAAGCCCATAAAGAACAATGCAAGAGTACATACCTATATAGATACAACGAGGACTAGCTATGTAGATGCAAGCACTGTGCATGATCATCTAATCTAAATTGCTATCATACATATATACATACAAGCATACATATATACATACATGTATACATACAGGCATACATACATACATACATGTATACATACGTACCGATGTCCTAGATGTGGTGGATAAAGATTGTAGCATTGAGAGTTTATTAAGGAAAATCGTCTTATATGTAAGACTTCATGATTTTCCTATCAAGCAAAACATAGAATAGCATAAAGTCGTTTGATATATCCTAATCAAGGAAATAAGGCTTTAAGAGCATATTGAAGTTATAGATGAGGTTCTCCTATGCAATGATTTGTACTTTGTTATATAGAGAAATTGGGGAATACACTTTGGGACCAATCATAAGAAGGATATCATAAATGAACTGAATATACATTTATTATTGTTGCTTAATCTTGCATAATAATATCTGAGTATAGTATCCATATCAGGGTTAAACATAGCACAATTCACATAGCTAGATCAGGGACAGCAACAGACATTCCATCATGTCAAATCAGTAAAATCATATGTTGCAAAATTGAATATAAAAGATATTCATTCATTACTTCAATACAGTTGAATGTCAATTGTCTAATAGAAGACTATAGTATTTTAAAAATATAACAATTCATAAGTTGAAAGATTATCATCCTACAATAAGTGGTATCATCAATATAAGTCTAGCAGAGTATCAAAATGTTGAAGTACTTAATTAGAATGAGCCTTTTTGAAATTGAATTATTATTGAATAACTCTATAATCTCAAGAGTTTACTTAAGGGGGCATTACAAAACACCTAATTTCTCCCTAAGTGATAAATTTTGAAAATTGTGTGTGACATGAAGTTCTGTGGTTTCCAAGGCCTCGACCCTACCTTATTCCAACAAGAAATGCCCAAGGGCATTCCTCCTCAACCCCACTTGGGCCATGGCCCCCAAACCCCACAGGGAGCACTACCCCTTGGTCTCATTGGTGCCACAACCCCTCAAACCCATCGGGGTCTCCACTCCTAAACTCCCACTAGTTAATAGGATCTCTTGTCATATAAGAGATATGAATAAAACTAGAGGGTTTGGGGCTGTCAAAATTGACAACTTAGACAATTATCTCTATCACTATCATAATATCATTGGTCAATAATTAAGCATCATACTATTAATATCAAAGATTCAAAATGCCAATATTATTATAAAATACAATACAACCTTCAACTTTGCACAAGAAAGGTAGAGAACAATGTAACATGATTGTTGAGCATCACAAACAGTGTTGAACACTTCTGAGATCAGATTGAACCATTTTGAATAATCAATTTATACATACATACATACATACATACATACATACATATATACATATATACATATATACATATACATATACATATATATATATATATACATATATATATATATATACATATATGTATATATATATATATATATGTATATATATATATATATATATATATATATATATATATATGTATATGTATATGTATATGTATATATATATACATATATGTATATGTATATGTATATATATATACATATATGTATATGTATATGTATATATATATATATATATGTATATGTATATGTATATGTATATATATATATATGTATATATATATATATATATGTATATATATATATATATATATAGATATCTCTCTGTGCAATAATCAAATATTTTAATATACGACTGATGCTACATATTCAACAACTGCTACTTTGGCTTTGAAGTTTTTTAGTGCCTTGCTGACCGCTGGGATCCCGATGTGCTGAGGAATGGTCACATTTTTGGTTCTCAGATTCCATAGGACCTTCACAAACAATGTTGAACAATTCTAAGATCAGATCGAACCATTTTGAATAATCAACTTATAATACTATAAATATATATAGATATATAAGTATATATATATACATCTCTCTGTGCAATAATCAGATATTTTAAAATCTGACTGATGCTACATATTCAACAACTGCTACTTTGGCTTTGAAGTTTTTTAGTGCCTTGTTGACAGCTGGGATCCTGGTGTGCTGAGCAATGGTCACATTTTTGGTTCTCAGATTCCATAGGACCTTATTGTTGCAGATGCAATCTATTTTGGCAATAAATTTCACTGGGTGGTTCTCATACCAAGATAAGGCTGCATCAAATCTTTACCAATTTCTTTAGATTTTCCTTGCAAAAGGTTTGTGCACTCGACAACTCTTCTATATTTTTTTTGAATTCCTCCTTTAACTCATCCACCATTGCATCACTAGCATAACCTTTTTCTTTAATTTACACCCAATGTCTGAAAGCTCCTTGTGGATATCAGCATTGATATGGTTGCATTCTTTTAGCAATTTACTTTGTTCCTTGATTTTTTCTTTTTCCAAAATGACTCATTCTTCTCTATGTTGCTCCTCCACATGGTACACTGAGGATCATCTGCACTTTTAACAATTTGTTTTGCTGCTGCCTTTTCTAAACCCATATCCAGAATTTCCTTGAGTTAAATATCAACTTGCAGCCAAAGGGATTCCTCGTGTATTGTATTGGTTATTTCTATGCTTATAGCATTTGTCAACAAAACCAAATCATCATATATCTTACTAATTTGCTCAATGAATCTAAACCCTCTAGCTTTCATGTCTTTTCCCATTCTTGGGTAACTCTGCAATAGGAGCTATCTATATGCACCTTGCTTACCAATTCTTTCCCAGCTATTAAGTTAGGAACACAAGAAGCACTTGTCTAACTAATTGGTTGAAGAGTGAGATCCGCTAAAGACTTTATGCAACTAGTAAGAAGTTCCACAACCTTGTTTACCTCATCTTTTCCTTTCTTGTCTTTAACTATCCTTTCTACTAATCTGGAAGCAGTTACCTGGAAATTATGGACATCTTCATCTCTGCTTACAGGTCCCAAGTCAATTTTGGTCATATTATAGTCACTTGTTATGGCCTGATTGAGCTCCTTCTAGGCTGAAGGGTGTGCTATTTCTACAAACAAGTGCTCAGTATCACTATCATCCATTAGCCTTCATGTGGTTCTCAACTTTTTAGGGTCGGAAGTCCTTTGTAGCAACTGCCCTGCTATGTTCTCATCAGCAAGCTTGCTTACACTGTTTTTCTTTTCTTCAAGAGGGTGTCCTCTAACCATGAGGTGGAGGAAGAAGTGCCTACAACTCTACTATCTGATTGGGAACTAGGATGTGTAAATTGCAGGGCTCTCCTTTACAGAGATGTTTTGGTAACATATTGCAAATTAAATTATGGGCATTCAACTTCTCCTTCAACCTATAAAGTAACACCACCATGTTTGAGAATTAGAGGTCATTGATTTGGATGACACTAATACTTACAAGGCAAGATGAGGAGACCCCATTATTTATTGCTAATGATATTGTTGAATTTGAGAGGCAAGCAATGTTGAATGTGGCTAAAGCAAAAGGAGCAATTACATTGTTACTTAGTGATATTGATGAGGCAAAGGAGTCATTGCCATCTAGCAACAAGATGTAGGTTGATTCAAAGCCACAAACACAACCTTACAACTACAGGGGGGAAAACTGACGTACCAAGTCTCCACAGTAGAAATACTGTCACCATGCTCAACTGTCATCGGGAACTCAGACAAGAGACACTTCTTACTGCTAATAAACTGAACGCTGTGGATCAAGTATAAAATTGGGCATTACTGGGCATATTAATGGACAACAACAAATGCACTAAGAAATCGTATATCTACAATTTAAATTTCCTTTAATTACCAAACCATGGAGGGCTACATAGATCGTTGCCATGGATTTATCAAAGAAGAAGCTACGCTAAAGATAGATAACAATATGAGGCTATACTGAGGAGAACAAACCAAGCCCATCTGCAAGCGGAAGTAACAAATTTTTGTTTCTTTGCTTTTTTTTTTTGTGTTTCGAAACTTAAGTAATCACCCTGTTACATGTGGGGTATTTTTTTTCAAATGAACTACGCATACGCGGATATTACAAACGAATGGTTCAAGGAAGTGGATGTCGACAAGGAAATGTAGAGAACAAAGCTCTCGTGAATAAAAATTTATCAATGACATTGATGCAGTGTTTACACTTCTAAAGATGCACATGAAAAACTTACATCACCGTTAAACTTTTTGACGTGAATTTACCGGCGTTAGTTGAAGAACTAACAAAAATGTTCGCAAACCCTAGCGTCAATTTTCTGCAAGAACGGAGATGGATATTTTCATACCTGGTGCTGAAACACTGCAAACCCTAGCGTTGAACACTGCAGCAAACACTGCAAACCCTAGCGTCGAACACTGCAGCAAACACTGCAAAGCCGAACACACAGACAAATGCGCGGCAATCACTATTTCCAAACCGTGGAAATGGCTGCATCAAAACGTGGTTATTTGCGGACCCGACGGAAAGATTAAAAATGATTTGAAGTCCAAAACCGTGGAGTTGCCCGGACCCGGCGGAAAGATTAAATCTTGTTTAGTTGTCAACAAAACCGTGGATTCGAAAGTCATTCCACCTCCTGAGGTGGAATTTCGAAATCCACGTTTTCGGCGAAATGGGGTCACGCAAATTCACATTCTCATTTTGTAAAAGCGTTCTCAAACAGGGAATTGCACCCCATAACCGGGTTATGGGCGGCATAATCCGGTTATGGGGTGCAACCAAACGGGCCCTTACTGGTCTTTCAACTGTACAAGACAAAAAAGGATACTTGCATTGACCGCTCCATCTTTTTCGTCATTCTACATTCACCTAAAATACTCTGAAAATGACGAACGGCCAGGATCGTTTCAATGGTAGTCATTTGTGCCTGCAGGTGTTCCAACCCTCGGATGAAAAAATCAGCTTGGCCTCTTTCAAATAGGGAACACCTACAGCGTAATAAGCTTGTTGTACCACCCATCAAGTTCAACTTAGATTCTATATTCAAATGATCAAGCATGTCAAATTGCAGTACTTATCATTAAGAGCATGCCAAGTGCTCATGCACACTTGATCAAGCCTTTGTGGTAGCTAATGTACCAATGTGACATCCCGACCAACTTGTAAGCACTGTTCATAGTCCCATGACAGACATGCCAGGTAAAGAGAGACGAGTGGTTATTCAATTAGAAAAGGTTTGTTACATCGGGCACGTTAAAGTCTTCAGCAAAGAATCCCTCGGCTCAGGTCTCTCCTCTGTTTTAGTTTGCCTTGAACAAAATCCATGAGACTGCAAATTGATGAAGCCGAATGGCTCATTCAGGTCAAAGACCAGGTATTTTCATGCCATGATCATAAATGCACGTCGCCCTGCATTTTCAGCGTACCCAAGACATTAATCAACGAAAATGAAGCACCATATATCCCAGAACTCGTTTCTCTTGGTCCCTACCACTTCGGTAAACCAGAGCTCGCAGCCATGGAGAAGTACAAAGCCCAGGCTGTGTGCAGGGTATCCAACCTAATTCAGGAGAAGTTCCCCGAAAAAAACTTCTTCTCTGTTGTGGAGAAGATTAAGACAATGGAGAGCCAAATTAGGGATTGCTACGACAAGGAAATAGACTGCAGCGGAGAAGTTCTTTGCTGGATGATGGCGCGGGACGCCTCTTTTCTTCTCGAGTTCTTCCGGAACTACATCACCCCATTTCACCCTGCAGATCGCAAAGAATATCATATATTTTGCCCACAATTTCATCCAGTTTTCCGCCCTGAATGTGATAACAGCACGGTCCTTGCAATCATCAGAGATGCAATGAAATTGGAAAATCAGATCCCTCTGTTCGTTCTGGAACAAGTTCTTTCTGTGGAGATGAATTCCGTGGAATTAGCTCGAGACAAAATCGATTTAGTACTAAAAGTAGTCTTTGCTAACATATACCGACCTTTTGATTTTTACATATTTTGCAGGTTTGCAAAGAGGAGTCATATTCTGGAAATGTATCACTACTCTTGTTTTGGGAAAGATTCTGTTTCGGAAACTGAAAAGGATTTATGGAACGCGTGGCCAAAGCCGTCAGACATCAGGTTCAAGCTTCCATGTGCAATTAAACTGAAGAAAGCAGGAGTAAAGTTCAAAGCCAATGCAGGGGGCATAGAACAAATCAAATTTGACAAGAAAACTTCAATTCTTTCGCTTCCTCTCATCATACTGAGTGTTGAATCGGAGGTATTTATCAGAAACCTTGTTGCATTTGAAATGTGTTCTCCCAATTACAAAGTAAAAAAATTTACTCAATACGCCCAATTTATGAGCGATCTGATGCATAACAAGAAGGGCGCAGTTGCGATGAGGGAAAAGGGGATTATTGTGGGCAATCTTCGAAATTCTGCACAATTGGCAAGTCTGTTCAATTCGTCCAATCAATCGCCCTCCCTCTCAGAGTGCTGCGCCGTTGCAGAAACGAGGAAGAGCATTGAGGAGTATTACAGTAAAAAATGGAGGATCAGTTGCAAAATTCTTTGGAATGAATTCTGGAACGCTTATGTTTCAAAACCCTGGTATGTAATTGGGGGTTTGGGAGGCACAGTACTCTTCTTCTTCACTGCATTGCAGGTCCTCTGTTTGTTTTACTACTGCGCGCCTAAAAATTGAGAGATCGATCAATGCATCCGGACCGGCTGGTCCGGTCAAGCTCTCCCTGATGTAACGGTGATGTTTTTTAAAATTGACAAAGTTTCACTATCGACCGGTCACTTTTTCCGGTTTGTATTAAATTAAAGTCACTTCTTATCTGCTCCCTACCATGAACCACATGACATTTTTGTTGGATATTTCTTGGCTTAATAAGAACATCAGCGTGTTACGTCTGTTTGAATTGACATATTTAAATTTAATTTATTTATTTGCAAGTTTTTGCTTTTGTTTTTTGTTTGGTCAATTAGTCGTTGATTCTAGGTGGTTTGGTAATTGGAATTATATTCGACATAGAATAATTATATTGTATAATTTGTACTTTGTAATGATAAATATCTTTTATTATATATTAAATATATGGTAAATTAATTAAATATGTCTGTATTTATGTATTTGTGGAGAGACAAAGAGAATATATGTTTTAAGTTATGTATATGTATATATATTTTTATAGTATATGTATGATGTTGTAATGTCTCTTGTTAATTTAATATTAATATTTAGAGTAAAAATAAAAAACAAATAATGAATTAAGAATTTTTGGCTATTTCCAATCCATATTACAAGACTGACCTTATTATTACTTCAATCTTTGACAAGGGAGAAGACATTGGAGGAAAACCAAAGTGCTTAGAGACCATTGATAGACTCCCTCAAAGTATACATACTCAGCCTTTAACCTGTCTCGAGCTCAAGCTCTCAAGGTTAAAGAGGGGGTTGGTCCCTACCTTATCTTGGGAGTCACCCTATGCTTACAGCACTGTCACTGACTTATTTAGAATATCTATTATATATAATTCTGATTACTATATAAGTAATTCTGATTACTATTATATATATAGTTTGAATTTCCTCTGCAATGGTTATCGTCACCACTAAATATAATTCTCTATTCCATTTTTACGATTCCCTCTCTGCTATTTTCCTTATAATACCAGATATATAATAATACTTTAACTCCATTTATATCATTCTTATTCCATGATATAATATTATCCGATCTCTATTATTCGTAATTTATTCCCCTTATTATAATATACTCTCCATCTTAGAAATCAATATCTACAAATGTATATAGGCATATTGATTGCATAAAATACTTAAGACTTCATACCAAATTACTGATGCAATGCACAATAGCTGAAAACAAAAATGTTATTGCTTATTGATTTGCAATTTGATCTGATTGAGATTGCTGAAGTGCTAATCTCTTTTGACGTGTCTGGCCTTTCTTTTTTTTCTCTCATTACAATTCCCTCTATATATACATCTTAATTAGTTATGAAGTAAGGCGTCCTTTGGAAACAACTGCCTTTCCATAAATGGACGCAACCTTTCATGAGTTATACCCTCTCATAACCACTGCCTTCTTTTAATATTAATCTTTATTTATTTCAAACTAATCATTTGTTCCTTGGTTATGCTAAGATATTAGTAATAATTGTTGTCGTGTACTTTAATAGTAATGGCCACTACAGACATTGATAATGATTATTGTCACAGATTTTGATTGCTATTATCATAGACATTTACATCACTATCTAATAATAATCTAGTTGTTGTTCATTAGTTCGATTTCTGATCGCTCCTCTAGATAAATTGTGAAGTCTTGGGACAAGACGATTTAGTTGTTTAAATGCATGTACAATATATATATACTTGTTTAAATGATGTAAATAACATCTTAAATATATTGATTAATGTATAAATCTATGAAATTAATTAATAATATATTAATAGTCGACTTAACCATATTGGTATTAATACATTCAATTAAGAAATGTAATCAAATACAATATCCGTGATTGTTTTTATAAATATACTATTAATTATCAATGAAATTATAATAATTTATTAATTTAATATTTATAATGTTTAATTAATAATAATTAATAATATGATCAACATCATGTATCGATCAAGGTATAATGATTTTTAGCTTATATTTATATTTAGAGAGATGTGTATTTATATATGTGTATTGATATAGTACGTGTCAATTATAGTTCATGACAGATGTTAGCATAATTTTTGGTAGTGGATTTACAAATGTCTATAATTCTCTTGAGATTCTATGTAACATACCAAATCTTGTTCTTTAAATAACTAAGCATTTCATCCTACTTATCCTTCATTTTTTAATTTTACAAATCTCATTTAAAACATTCTTTTGCAACATATTCATATTAGTATCTTTAATTGATTGACAATTTTAATGTTCAAGAAAAATCACTTCAAACTATTATGGTGAATAACAATTTCCTTTTCTAAGGTATCTAAAATTAATCCCAACAACTCAATGATGGAAGAAAAATCCTCAATCTTCAAAATTGAGTAGCAAGAAAACTTGACAAGAGTAAAGGAAGGGTTGGGGCATCAACTTTCAACCTCGCATTAGGGAGACCAACATAATCAACAACGTCATCTTCCTCAAACAACTTTTCTTCTTATACTCTTCCCTAACAACCTCAAAGATCATCTCCCCAACATTGATAAGGGATATAGATTTCCTTTTCCTATTATTATGCCTAGTAGTGGTCATGTCCTACCTTCTCATCATAGACTTTAGGTTTGAGTGAGGATTTAGATTGAGAGCATGAGAGACTAGGAAAATAAAGGATTAATAAAGATGGCGGGCATGGTAAATCTCCAAAATAGATTTCTTTAAGATAATAAGTAAGAAGGACAAGAAGCTAACTAACTTGTAATGATGGAAATGGTTGATGAGAGAAATGAAAAGGAAAAAACCATGTGAATCTTCTTTTAAGAGTAACATACAACATAACTTAAAGGGCAACCTTATCCCCAAGCTTAGGGAGGGAATCCTTCACATAAAATTCTTGTGTTCTCCTTAATTTATCCTAATTGGTCATTTTTTGTTTTTAATTGACAACATAGACTTTGGCTTTCAGTGCTTCTTCCATCCAACACCCACCTCTGCACCCCTTTCTTCTCTCTTTCCATACCCTGTTGTGCTCATTCTCACACCCTTATCTTTCATGTGCCCTTATGCCACATTAAAATCTTTCTTTTTTTTCTTAATTTTCCTTTCCCTCCTTATGTCATTTTTACTTCCTTTTCCTCTACATCCCCCTCTCTATCTCTTTATTTTTCTCTTTCTAATTGTTCAAATTTATATTTTTAAAATGCCAAAAACAAAATAGTTTTTTTAAGTTGTGCCTATTGCTTTACTATTCCCTGGAAAAATTGTTCACTTTCATGCCCCTTCACATTCTCCATTTTAGTCTATTCCTCGCCTTTTATTTATTTATTATTTTTGTGATGCTACACCACTTATTTTATTGAACAAAAGACATTTAAACAAAATTGAAGAAACCAAAACAAATATTAAAATTGTCTTTGATGCTCCTACATCAAACATGCTAAGCAATCAAGAATATTTGTAAGCATATCTCATAAAATAGAGATGAGTGGTCGAATCACTCTTCCAAGTTGAAAATAACCTATAGAAACAACACCAATAAAAGCACAACTCTCCCTTATCTTTTTCTAGTGTTTGGTAGGAACAACTCCCAGGTCAAGTCTTCTACCAAGTCTTCTCTTCAATTCTTCTTCCCCTTGTGGATTCGTGTCCACCATTCACTGATGTTCTCCACCAAAATCCTTCATCCCATTCCAAATCATCTATACACAAATAGAGATAATTGATTCAATGGAAATTAAAGATTCTCATCTTCTCATTTATATTCATCATTTCATGATTTCTAATTCTCCAATCTTTTTTCTTCTCGCCACTTCAATACAATACAAATCAACATTAGCTTCACTATCAAATTCAAGCAAATTATCATTTTCTTCTTTCCCCTTTACATTTGCTTCCTTTTCTTCTTCATACTATTTTACTCCCTCATCTTTTTCCACTCTCACTACCTCATATGGATGCAAATAATCATCAACTTTATTATAAAATATAGAAAATTTAAATGTCACCTCATTCTTTGTACATGTTAGAAAAATGGCAATGTAACATTGAAAACCTCTACTTGCATTAGATGATTGAATTCTACTAGAAATAACAAGATCAAAAAAGGTATAAGTCAAATGCTTCTATACAAAAGCATTGGTTGATCAACACTTCAGGGAAAGGTTGACCTTTGGATATCTACACTTGAATTATGCACTTTAGGGATCTAGAAATCTACACTACTCAAACATAGTCATGATTGATTGTGTGATGATAAATTTGAAGGAGAGTGCAATTAATGTTGCTATACATTCACTTTCTCTCCATAAACATTATAGATAATGCATTATCAATGACCATGTTGACATCATCCAAATTGATTATACAATCACCTTGAAACATAAAAATAAGCACATTTCACTTTTGATGAAGAAAACAAATAGAAAGAAGAAAGAAGATAATAATGATTGGAAGATGTAATGTCCCCTTTTTAGCGTGACCATGACTATGGATGGATTAGTCTATCATGTGACCCTCATAGGCTAATGGGGATGGACAAAGGGTCTCTTTTAGTGGGCATCTAATTCAAGATTCAATATGCTTTGGTTTGGCTTTAATTTGGCATCATTTGGACTTCATTTGCTATAGTTTTGCAACGTTTACTATTTATAATAAGCCTAATGTTGTTTGAGAAGGACCCTTTCTATTTTTGGAAAGTGCATTTGGTCACATGGGGAAATAATAGGTGTGACTCATGTTTCAGATGATATATTTAAAAGATAAGTATTTTGGGAGTTATTATTATTTTAGTGGCCAAATTATTATTAAATCATTTAATGGCTTATTATAAAGTTATAATTTAACTTTATAATTTCACTTAAGTTGAGGGTTGAGTCATCATTGGAAGGGGCCATTTATTCAATTAATTCATGGAAGCTTAAGGCAAGGTATTAATTAAAGTGTTGGAGTAAATGAATTGTTAAAAGGAAAAAGTATATTTATCCCACATTGGCTTGAAATGTGTGAGTTCTCCCACAAAAGTTATAAAAGAATCACATGAGTTCTTTTTCATTATGTGTTGTTTATGCTTTTTGAAATTGGTGAAGTTTATGAGAAGAAGAAACTAGGGTTTCGTCTTCAGCCATTAGAGTGCTGAGATTCTTTAATTGTGCAATCATTTGAGGAAGTGAAATAACTTAAATGAATTTGATCTTCTAAGAGAGCTTCAAGACAGAGGCTCTAATTGCATTCAAATGGTGATGAATTTATATGTTACAGCAATGATCTTATTCCAGTATGGCTGTGAATTAAATGTATGAGCCAACGAGTGTTATTGAAGGGTTGCGTACATTTTTCCTTGGGCTGCGTTCAATTTCAAGGGAGCTGCGATCACCTTCCAAGTAACTCATCCTTTGTCTAGGCTGCATTTAGTTCCTTCAACAACAACAATTTCATATTAGAGGTGCACATTTGATATTTATAATTGCATACATATTTGTAAACATATCTTTGGTGAAAGAATTGAAAGAATGCATGCCAAGTGTTTGTAGAAATGTCTATTGGTTGTAGATGCACATTTTACATGTAGAAATCTTATGTATGGATTCAAACGGTAAAAAAAGATTGCATTAGTATTTCAATTCTTTGCATGGATTTCTTATTAATCATTTGCTAGCATTTAAACTTCTTTTGAAACCATTCCAAGAAAGCAAATACAATCTAAAAATGAAAGACAATGAGATAGAGGTTGTCTGCAAAGTGTTTGACAAAATGTCAAACATTCAAAATCGACAACCAAAATCAAATTTGAGGCAATATCCTAGTTGGGGATATTACAACGGTATCAGAGCTTGCATCATGCCATCATGTAGGGTTTGGAAATCTTGAGTTCCCATCTTTCTTTCAGTCATGGATAAATACAGAAAATCAAGTAAATATGGGAACCAGTCTAGCAAAGTGTCATGTTACATGAAACAAACAAGTGACTTGGAAAATGAAATGGAGAAATTGAGGCAAACATAGGAAAAGCTTAAAACCCAACTTGCAGATCCGGCCACTATTGACAAGGCACCTAGTTTTATGGTTTCCTTCTTCAGGAAGTCTTCCTCATGAAGACTGCAAGAAGAGAAATGAGATGTTCTCGTAGGTGAGACATCTAAGAATCTTCATGATGAGTTTTCAACAGCCACTGATCATTGTATATATGATCTTGTTCTTAGTAGGACAACCACTAGTCCTATTTGCACACATGATGTTGGAGACATTTTACAGGGACATGTGGATGTGCCTGTCTTGTTGGCAGATAGTGGTACTGAGTTTCAGCATCTCAATCCTATTAGAGTTAGTGACACATGGTCTAATTTAGAGGACAACAATCCTTTATGTGAGCCTATTGTTGATGCCATGGATAGTGTGAGAGTGGAGGATGTTTTAGATACCACTATGGATTTGACACCGTAGATGATGGTGCTATCTTTGAGGACTGCGAGGAGTGTATGAGCTCTGATAGCTTTGATGTTTATGACAGTAGTCACAATGTGGAGTCATTGTAGGAGACAACAATCTTTTCTTGTATTGAGGATGTGAGCATGGAGCTACCCAGTATTGACACTCATGATGGGAGTGTTACAGATGATTCAGATGACATAGATTCATGCCATAGTGTAGGTGATTCATGTGATGACATTGAGTCATGTATGCAGCCAGAGATAGTAGAGGGGTTTCAGATAGATGGTGTTGATACTAGCATCGCGAATACCTTTGATGTTGAGAGTGAGGATGGGTGTTGCAGTGTTTCTAGTTTTTTATATCAGACTTTGGGTGTGGACTCAATGTTGGCATCCAGTGGTGGTGGGTTCTTGGGACATGCAATTTATAAGGAAATCATGGTAAATTTATTTTCTCCTCCACACATGGGCATTGTAACAAGGTATCTAACTTTTCATGGTCCCCATATATCACATTAACACCCTCATTTGTCAAATCAAGCCCCCTTTCTCCTACAATGCAAAGATAGCCTTTCTTAATGGGTCCCTAGGCTTGATACATAAGGATATTAGGCCATTAGATCTTCTCCACATGTTCCAAAACTCCATGCCATCCTATTTATCTATATAATATTAAAATACATGTTAGGACATACTATTCCACCAATTTTTGGCCTTCTTCACCAATGGAATGGAGAGATACACATTTTTAAAGTTCACTAGTTACCTTACTTAGGGTTCAGATCAATTTTCATTAAAACAACGACAACTCCCTTGACACTCAATGAAATGACACTAAACCAATTCAAAATGAAAGGTTATTCAATCCTCCATTAGTCCCAATAAATTTATGATCATTTTGTGACTGTACATATTTTTACAAAATGATGCAACAATAAAAAAAAATGTGAGGTAAAGTACAGAAATGACAAAGATTAATAGCTTCCACTTACACATTACCTGAGAATCCAACCTTTTGGTCTTGTAAACTATGTTTATTTGTGCCTATACAGTCATTTGTGGTCATCCAACCAGCCCCAACTACTCTCTAAACATTTTTTTAAAAAAAGTTGTCAACAAAATGCAAAAAGTTGTCAGCAACAATGATAACTTTTTGATGTATATATAATTTTACAACCTTTGCATTTTTCAACCAAATGACCCCAAACTTACACAAATGGGTCCAAATGAATAATAGTGACAAAAAATGGCCTTATTAACATGAAACAACACAAAATAAACAAAAATCAATGTTCTACCATGTTTGACCATCAAGTGCTCTTAGGGTGCTCCTACACGAGTAACATACAAAATGACTTAAAGGGCAACCTTATCCCCAAGTTTAGGGTGGGAATCCCTCACATAAAATTCTTGTGCTCTCCTTAATTTATCCTAATTGGTCCTTTCTTATTTTTAATTGACAACATAGACTCTCTCTCTCTCTCTCTCTCTCTCTCTCTCTCTCTCTCTCTCTCTCTCTCTCTCTCTCTCTCTCTCTCTCGTGCTCATTCCCACACCCTTTTCTTTCATGTGCCCTTATTCCACATTAAAATCTTTCTTTTTTTCTTGCTTTTTCCTGCCCTTCTTATGCCTTTCTACTTCCTTTTCCTCTACACCTCCCCTCTCCATCTCTTTTTTTTGTATGTATAATTCTTTAAAATTATATTTTTTAAATGCCAAAAACAAAATAGTTTTTTCAACTGCACCTATTGCTTCACTATTCCTTGCTGAAATTGTTCACTTTCATGCCCCTTCACATTCTCCATTTTAATCCATTCATCTTATGTTATTTATTTATTATTTTCACAATGCTACAATATGTATTTTATTGACCAAAAGATATTTACACAAAATTGGAGAAACCAAAACAAAAACTAAAATTGTCTTTGATGCTCCTACATCAAACACACTGAGTAGGAATATTTGTGAGCATATCTCACAAAATACAATTGAGTGATCAAATCACTCTTCCAAGTTGAAAATAACCTACAGAAACAACAACACTAAAATCACAAGTCTTCCTTCTCCTTTTCCAACATTTGGTAGGAACAACTCCTTTGTTCTTTTGCCAAAGCTTGTCTTTAATAATTATTCCCCTTGTGGACTCGTATCCACTATTGACTAATGTTATCCACCAAAATCATTCATCCCATTCCAAATTATTTATATACACAAATAGAGATAATTGATTCCATAATAATTAATGATTTTCATCTTTTCATTTATCACTAGTACATTTGACATCATTTTTCGACCGTTAATGAAAATGGTTTAGGTTGGTCTGGGTATAGAAGGAAAAATTTGTTTTTTTAAAAACCATGCCCGTGTTCGTCGAAATTTTGACGAATATGGGCATATTACTTAAAAAGAACATTTAAATTCTCATTTTCACATTTTCACTTTTACGGAGCACGCGAATTAGGATTGTGAATTCTGAGTACGTTCCTTCTCTATTTTTTTTCATTTCTTATGGTTGATAGCACAACAAGTTTAACTGATATTTCGGCAATGTTGTAGTAATTCCAATGCATTCGTGTTATTAGTTTTTGTGCATTCATGTTTAACTGATAAATAATTTGCATTGTGTTTATTCCTCTTTGTCCCACGTCATTCTGTCAGGCTGAACTCAACACATTGTGTCAGATTTTCCATGAAGTTGTGGCCCTAATGGGTAACTCAACACCTATTCATAACAGTTATCATGTTTCAATGCATGAAATTTGCTCAATCTAACAAAGGAAGTATTACACAACGGTCTCCATACAGTACCAAATCCTAGACAATATTTCTTTATGTCTTAAAATGGCCATATACAAGAGGAATTACTCTCGAGGGCTCTGTAACACTGGAAACTCCAATTTTTGGTTCTAAACCCTTGCTTTCTAGGGCATCTTCAATCTCCTATAGCAACACACTTCTGCCTCCAATTGGTGATTGAATCACCTTCAATTCAATGTAATAAATTGTTCCAAATCATAAAATGTATATCTTATGTGGATAGATCGTCCACTGTCACACCCGAGCCACCATCTTCATTGTATTTCTTTACTGTTTTGACTGTACCCGCGCTGTTTGTTTAATCCTACACATGTAATGTTAATAGCGACATATATTACAAGTTAAGTATTGACATTCCATGAATATCAGGCCTTCATATTCATGGAATGTTCCTCTTTATTCCTAAGTCCCTACGGTAATAGAAAACTAAAACAAGAAATGTTGTCTGATAAACAACTGTCGCAACAACAGTCTCACTGCAAAATGAAACTCATTCAAAGTAGATAGTTTTGAATAACGAACCCTATCAATTCATTTGCAAATCAAACTCATCAAATTGAGTTTCCAAGAATGGATGGAATTGCAGAGAAACAGAGAGTTTGTATTCCTTGTCGATCACCAATAGTTTGTAGTTTACATGTTTAGTTTAGAGGACTCCATTTTCCACCATTTCATTTTGGTGAACTTGGTGTGTCTTACACTTGCATAATTTTTTATTTTTAGTTTTAGATTTGATTTTGTCCTAATTGTTTAAAATCTAGATGTATTCATCTATGGTTTGTGTACTTGGATTGGTTCAATAGTCCTAAAATTGAACACTTTACCACTTACATCACGCATTTAGCATATTTATCATTTGAAAAAAGAAAATTGTTTCCTTTTTATTTTCAAATAGTTTCATGATGCATATATTTCATAGATGTTATAGTGTCCTAGCATTTGTAAGGAAACTCAGGTGCAGAAACAGCTTCCTACGCTAATCTCTATAGGAAAGTATTGTGCAAAACTTTTAAATCCTTACAATTTTAGATTCGTTAACTACTTTAACAAAGATATTGCAACCACATACTATGCATATAGAAAAATAGAGAATAACACAATGATATACCCTGGGGAAACCTTTCGGTAAAAACCCCAGCACTCCAAAACCTGCACAATGTATTGATCAAAACTATTGCAGCTTACAATACACTTGCAATGCAAGTTCTTTCAGAAGATTTCAAAACCTTGAAGACAAATCACGGTAGCATAAAACATTCCAACAATACACTCACATCACATCTCTTCGCAACCCTAAAAAATGCTTATATCATGCGCTTCACTTTTTAGGGCTACACCCAAAGATAATTGTATTAGGGTTTTACCATTCTCCAAGAAAATAGGAACCCAAAAAAATTTTTCGGGGCAATGCCCCGAACCCCACAATTGGGGAAGAGTGTACAATACTCAAATTTATCAGTTGCCACATGTCTTCACCTGTCATTGAATCTTCCTGACATAGCTCTTACATGTCATAGGAATCTGTCATAACCGTTTTAGCCATGATCTCCTTACACACAATTCAAGATGCTGACACATCAACATTATTTGCAAGAAATACATTTTACAAAACAAATAATAAGAATAGGAATTATCCAAGGTTGAGACACCTTATTCCTAACAGCATCCCGTGTATCACTCTATCCTTCTTGTAAATATTCTCCTACCTATGAAGACATTCTGATGCAAGAGATTATCAATAATTCTTTAAAAAATCCCCTTGCTAAGGATGAATTTTTTATGAATCATGTTGATCTTCTCCTAAAATGTACCTTCACCATGAGGATATTTTAGTGCAAGATGATAATATTATAAATACTTTTCTTAATGCTATTTTAACTTTCATGTACCTAAATGACATTGTTGCTAGCAATGAATCAATAAGTGATATTGTTGATCCCTCTCCCAAAGTTTTCCCTACTCATGATGATATCTTGGAATAAGAAGATGATATGATTAGCATAATTCTTGATTCTTTTCCTTCAAGTGATGAATCATTATAGATAAAAGAGCCTAATCAAGTCAAGTAATTCACATTTCTAGTCTTGTGAAGCCTAAAATTATTGTCCATCTTTGTCAAGATACCCATCAACCTCAATAATTTTTCAAAAAGCATTTTTAGGATCCAAATCAAAAAGCAATGTTGCTGTCAAGACCCCTATCATTATGCTTTGATGGATGTCCATACCCAGTTCCAAAGCTCCCATTTTGGCAATATCCAGGAAGGATGTTGATAGGTTGTCAAATTTGATTTTACACGTGTTGATTGCATTTGCTTGAAATTTTCTGAAAGCCTTTTCAGCAAGTATATTTTGTGATTATCCTGCAATCATGGCATTCCATAAAACCATGATTCTTAAATGCATTTTGTCAAAAATTTCGCTGGCCTTTGTCTATACTTCCACATTTTGCAGGGCAGGGTGTTAAAGAATATAGATCAGAATAAAGAATAAACGTAATGCTTTTTCGTAATCGAACTTCTGCTAGATTAGATAATTGCCACTGTGATTGATTTCTAAACAATAAATATGATCTCATATAAGTAGAAGAATGAATAGTTATTATTGTGAAAGGACATGACTGTACGTGACTAGACAGTTACGTAGGGTCATGTCTTTCCACAATAATAATCGTTTGATAAAAATCAACTTCTAATTATAATGATGTCGTTTCATATTATTGTTTTAACACTTAACACATGATGCACGGTAATATCATGATTATCGACTTCAGTGATATAGGTCACAATATGTATATGTATCATGACTGCAGTCATGATACATATACATATCGTGACTGGTATATATAGCATTGATGTAAGTTACAGTATGTATATGTATCATGACTGTTATAAATCACGGTATGTATAGGTATCGTAATTGTTATCATAGTCATGATACACATTGTGACTGATATATATATGACATTCGATTGTATTTCCTTCATAGCTGATCTCAGCATGAATATATATATTTATGATAAGAGCATATATATATATATATATATATGCTTAACTTGGTCCCCTTCCAACAGCATTGGATTCCTGTGGAGGAGATACAAGTTAAGGGTTGAGTCCCATAACAAAGCCAATCGGAATACCTTTGAACACGGTCTGTCAGAGAATGGAACTCTATGGAAAAAATGTAAATAATACTACACAATCAAACTTAAAAATGCATGAGTATGAATTTGGGGTGCATTATCCAAAGTGTAAGTTTCTAAATAGTGGCGGACTGTGTCTTAACAAAACATTTAACTACACAATGAACAACAGTCACAGCAAATACATAGCAGTCTAGCAGAACCCGCAAATGTAAATTATGGGTTTCTATAATAACAGGGACTGCATATAGTTCCAAAACACTAGTGCTCGTTTAAGCAAACTATTCCATAGAAACAATAGATTCCAAGTGGAGATGCATTAGGAACCTTATTGTCGTTCACTAAGATGTAATAGAAGTTCCTTTTCATTCATTATTTGTTTTGAACAAGATTGATACACACTGTGCTGAAAGTTAGATGCCTGGTATCAGTTAACAGATTATAAGTTTTGAGTTTTCTTGCAACAATCTAGGTTCTTTTCATAATATGACCATCCCATGAAAATCCAAGGGCCCTGGCTTCATGGGATGTGTTATTCTAACCTGTATAATAGCCTACTAACTCCTGAAATGTAGAAACAATGCAGCATTGATTGACTGTTACGGAACAGTGAGGGTTTTGTTACATCTCAGTTATGGAATGGTTATGTTAGGAAGGGAAGGATGATAGTTGGTTATGAGGCTAATTATTTTAACACTGAGGGAATGATGATAGTTGGTTGGAATGGTTATGTTAGGAAGTTATGGGATGGTTATGTTCCCTATTTACTTTGAACTTGTTGTTTACTTTGAACTCACATCTTCATGAACTCGGTCTTCATTTTGCCTTGAATTTGTACTTTGATAATCTTGATGTTGAATTTTCCTTCTCACTTGAAGTCCTCAAGCTTGAAATCTTGAGCTTAACTTCACCATCATTTCCTCACCTTCCTAGCTTCTCCTAGCTTCTCCAATTCACCTTGCAAAACAAAGGAGAAAAAAGCTTTAAGTTTCATAAAATTGACAAGTATAACAAAATGAAGAAATCTAGAAGCTTTCATGACAATTGGATCAACATCAAAATGAAATGGATTTTCCCAAACATTTCTTCAAGTTTAAGACCCAATTCCTTCATTTTCTTACAGATGTCAAATTCCAATTTCATCGATAAATTGATTTTGATCTTGCAACCTGATGTGGATCTTGTTAAAAATTTTGGGAAATAAACTGGTTTTTCGATGCATGACATGTCCAGATTTCCTTCAATTTTCCCCAATTATATTGAATACCATATTGGAAGCTCATTTGTCTACTCTATTTGTACACCCACCTATTTTCTTATGCTATTCCATCTTTCACAGAATATGTAAAGGGCATCTTTACATTATTTGTACACTTTTTCTTAGTTGATTTGATGGTGTATTTGTTTTGCCTGAGAACTAAGAACCTGTTATTATCCTTCCACTTACTATTGCATTGTAATATGCACACGAAGGAGGTAGAAGCTTATTTATTTTTGATTCAATCCTTGATAGGATAGGTTCTAATAAATTTATGATCCTTACGAATTGAAAGGATTACAAATTTAATTGTTGTTATAACAGTCTACTTCTGAATGTGTAATTGATTGCTGCGTTAGTACATTTGACATAATTTTTCTATGAAAATTATTGACCATTAATGAAAATGGTTTAGGTTGGTTAGGGTATAGAAGGAAAAAATTGTTATGCCATAAAATGGCCATATGCAAAAGGAATTAACTCCAAAGGCTTTCTAACCTAAAAAAACCCCAAATTTGGTGCCCTTTAACCCTGGTTTTTAGGGCTTCTTCAAACTCCTGTCACAACTCACTTTTGCAACCAATTGGTGATTGAATCACCTTCCAATCAACATAATAAACTATTCCAAAACATAAAATAGATACCTTATGTGGACATATCGTCCACTGTTACACCTGAGCCACCATTTTCACTGGTTTCTTTCACCGTTCTTGATTGTGATCACTTCTAACTCGCTTGGATTTGCATATGCATGGTTAGCTTTATATAATACAAGTTAATAATTGTCATTCCATGAATTAGGCCTTATATATTATGTTTTCCCTAGTTGTAGGAAGGTGGTGTACGGAGGTTTCCAGGGCCTAAAAGTTTCAAAATATTTAGTAAGAGCCAAAAGGGTATCCGAATCCCCAATTGGTTTTTCAATTTGTGTGGGAAAATTTAAAAAGAAAGGTCAAAAGCCTCTGCAAAAGGCTACAAGGATTAGGCCTATTTTTAAGGCTCTAAGAGATGAACCATTGAAGCCGGTAAGAATATGATTCAAGATCCTCCTAAAATGGATCAATTGAATCAAGTTATGAATATTTTCAAGATGGAGAGCATCCCTGCAAAAGAGATTGGAGTTTATGAAGAATTGGCACTTAGAGCTTTCTAAGTGAGTGAGGTGAATTGAACTAAATCTAGGGTGTTAATCTTCTAAGGTTAAGCACAAAGGATAAGAGCTCTTAGAGAAGAGTTAGGATTGGGATTAGTTAATTATCTAAACCAATCAGCACCTAGAGGAAACTAGGTTCCTAGAAGAGACAAGCTAGGTCTCTTAGTAGCAGTGCAAGGAAACCTTGGGACACTCACATCAGAGACAACAAATATCAGAGCAGATCTGGATACCCTTTTCAGTGAACTTCTGGGATCCGTGAATAGAATTTTCATCGGAGCTTTTTCAAGTCAAGGTCAACATTAAGTGGGGGGTAAGATTGTGCCCCAATTCTGAGGTCAAGGTTGACCTGACTCCGAGAGACAAAAATTTTATAGGTTTTCTCTATCTCAGCATTTCCAATAGGGAGCAGGTTGCAAAACTTCTCAAAATTGAGCACAGACATCAGAAAATAGTAATTTCTGAATCTGCCTCTCTTCAAGATAAGTATTCATGTTTTATTAAGTTTATATGTCCATAAAATTTTCCATCTTTATATCTTTACATCAATACCCAAATCAATACCTCACACACAAATATATATACATATTCATACATTACATTTTCAGATGTTACACAAAGGTTAAGTGCGCAAGTACGAGGTCAAAAACATCATGTTTTTTCTACATTGTGGGTCTTAGTCATCAACAAAAAATGACGCAGGGTTGAAAACACATAATGTTTTTGGTCCCGCGCACCTGCACACTTATCAATGTTTTAGTTTGAATTGTTCTTGCATGATTAAGACTAAGGTTTATAAAAGGATAAGTGTGCAAGTGCATGGTCAAAAACATCATGTTGTTTCTATATTATGGGTCTTACTCATTAGCAAAAAATGATGTAGGGTAAAAAAACACACAATGTTTTTGGTCCCGCTCACCTGCGCACTTATCAATGTAGTTTAAATTGTTCTTGCATGATTAAGACTAAGGTGTATAAAAGGATAAGTGTGTGATAAAAAAACATCATATTTTTTCTACACTATGGGTCTTAGTCATCAGTAAAAAAATGGCCCAAGGTCGAAAATACACAATGTTTTTGGTCCCGTGCACTTGCGCACTTATCAATGTTGTATTTTAAATTGTTCTTGCGTGATTAAGACTAAGGTGTATTGATGCAGACCAAGGGATGGTGGATCCAATTAAGGACAGTCCAAACCTTGCAGCTTCATAATTATAGAATGGAAAACACAACACAAATACACAACTATTGTTTCAAAGTAATTTCCTTTAACATGCCCGACTATAAGGCCTTCCGAGTTAGGGCCAATTACAATTAGAAACAATCTGCAAGATCTGAGGATCCAATTACAACACTTAGCTAGTTCATTTCTGAGACAAATCAGCAACTGATGGAAACCCTAAGGCAGATCTAAACTTGAGCTCACAAGCCTCCAAGCAATCTCCTTGTTCCCAAGTGTGCAAACCAATAGCTCTGCTTACAAACTATCAGAAAACTATTTTGATCTACAAGATCATGCAAGATCTTTTCCACAACTTCACCAACTCCAGCTTCCTAGATCTGATGTCGTTCTTCTCATCAACCTCTCTGTTGTGATGTCCTAAACAACTACCCAACCACCCCTAAATACTAATCATTAGTCACAAGCCGGCTAGATGAAACCATTAACTTTCCCTAACAAATATTAAATGCAAAACAAGTTGGCTTATAAATCTCCTTACAAACATTTAATACAATATGTCAACCTCCAAATCCACTTAGGAGAATCCAACAAAAGATACAAATAATAAATGCACCAAGTCAGCCCAACAAATCACACCAAACTCTAGTTCACCGAGCAACAGTGAAATAGCTGAGCAAGCCAAGCATCGTCAAGCACCAGTGTCGACCGAGCACCATAGGCATGACCGAGTAACACTTTCACCGAGTGCCAGAGATTATCGAGTTCCTCTAGTGACCAAGATTCCTTCAATGATCGAGACCATCGGTTAAGGCTGCAACCGAGTAACACCGACCAAAATACACACCTCCATGCAGATTCACCGAGGACAAAGAATGCCCCTGCCTCAACCAAGAATGCCCCTACATCAGACAACCCAGGTTCGAAAAGATGTTCATATGTGAGAAGAACATCTTCTAGGATTCAACACATAAATCCCGAACTTGTTCTTCACATACAAGTCCTCCACCTTTTCACTTTTCATACTCTTCCACTTTAGCTTTCTCTGTCTCTTCAAGTCCTTTCTTGTCAACACATAGGTCGATTCTCCAAACTAATCATTCATTCTCTCAGGATCTACCAACTCAACTTAGCTACCAATACTCAGGCTTCTCCTGCCAAGTGTCATATCCTTCAAAAGCATCAGTGAAAACTTCATGTCATCCTTCTCAACAGTAAACACATTCTTCACACAATCATACATAGCTCTGCAATCAAATTGCCAAGGTCTACTAAGCAATATATGACAACTATTCATATCCACAATGTCACAAAGCACAATATCCTTATGTATGCACCCTAAAATGGTCGCCTAGACTTTGGGCCCCCATTCAACAATTTATCAATTTCCTGAATCAACATTTTCAATTCAATATCAATTTCCTTGATCAAATCCTAATTCTATCATTTATTCGATTATATTCTATGGATTAACCATTTTATCCTAAGTCTTTATTTAATTAAAAGGAATTTCCTCCCTTTTTATTAAATAAAAAGCCCCACTTTTCCTCTTATCCTAAAGTTTCACAAATAAAGCATTATTCCTATTTTATAAAAAGGGAAAAAGGCCTTTTTGTCTCATATGGGGCACAAAAGTCAACTCTTATTTCTCATTGGAGGAGATTTGTGCACAAAGATTGCTCCCTCTTTCAAGATCCACCCTTGATTAAATCTTTTGCCTCTTAATCTCTATGGTCCATTCTTTCTCATTTCCTTTAAAAGGAGAGCTCTTTTCTCATTTTAGGATCCCACTTTTGAATGCTAATCTTATGCTGTAGGTTTTCTTGGAGATATTGGAGCTTTGGAGATCTTGTTGCATTTAGGTTTCATTCTTGCATTTTAGCTTTCATGGCATCTAGCTTAGTTTCTTTTATGCTTTAGATTAACTCACATAGCTTAATTAGCAAGGATTGTAACACTTTCATTTTCCTTTCATAGCTTAGTTGCATCTTTATTCTAGCATAGTTGCATTGCATTTTCATTCAAGATTCTTGAAGATATTGGCATTCTTGCCCTTTTCTCATTGAATCTCCCATTGTGTGGTTTACTAGCAAGGTCATATTCTTCATAGCTCTAGCTGAGAGCAATCTAAATATCCTTGCGACTCCATGCCTAGGGAGCTCTAGGTCACTTTCTCAAGGTTTCCCATTCATGGATTCTCTTGGAAGTAATGACTTAGAGAAGTGCACAACAATTTGAGTGTACATTTTTTGTGCCCACCGTGGGGCAGAATAGCTTTGTTCTGTCCTTTATTTTCATGCATTTCCGCAAATTTTTCATCATCATTTTTTCTTGCTATTTCGGCTCTTTGTTTTTCTGACAGATTATCGTGCGACAGTCTTCTAGTATCGTACGATAGTTTTTTGTATACTAGTGTGATACTTCACCAGTTAAAGTATCGTGCGCCCTTGTAGGATTCTGTCACACTGTCATATTATTTTTTGTCACCTGCAGGTAGCATGAAGTATCACCCAGATAGAAAGTATCGCATCAATGTACTGTGAAGTATCATGCAATTCTTATGTTGACAAAACTGTTACCTAGGCTTGGCAGTGAGTGATTTTTAGTCCTTTCTTAGCAAGTTTTGGTTTGATTGCTTGCTGGTTTCGATTTTCTATGTTAGGATAGGGTTCTATTTGTAGGTTATATTTGATTTTGATGCACTAATCCTTGTGGGGCTAACAAGTTGTGCTTGTAGGTGTTCCCTAGTTGCTTAAATATTTGCTAAAAGAATGCATGTCAAAGCTTCAAATGCACAAGGGCTACTAATCCTTTTTGCAGGGCTGCCCAAAGCATAAAAACAAATCAAGTGCTTGTTCATTGCTTTCATTTTGAGTGTGACATTCTACTAGTTGTTTCTTTTCTAGACACTTAATATCTTGTTGTAGGAGTCTTTTGGTGGTAGGAAATTATGCTCTTCACCCTTGTGGTGAACCAGAAATCTAGACCCATCTTTAGATTTTGAAAACAAGAGGCTAATTGAACTTTTCTTGGTGTGTTTGGGAAAGACTTTTGAGGTAGGAAATTATGCTCTTCACCCTTGAGGTGAACCAGAAATCTTGACCCTCAAAAGTTAATCCACTCTTTGTTTAGTTTAAGATCCTTTAGTGGGCTTGGTCTTGAGCAATCAAGAAGAACGACCCAAGTGGGGACAAGCTAATACCGAGCTATTCTAACCCACTATAAAATCAAGGCTATCAAGGACACAAAACCTTGGTAGATGTAGTACTTATCTTCATTTGGTGTAAGTACTTGTGGGATTGTGACCATGAGGAAAATGCTAAGCAAGAATACTTAAGGTACTCTTGTGGCCACGAGGTCTGTTACTTTTCGCAAGGTAAGGAGTCCCTTTGGGGAGCAAGAGGGGTATTACAAATGGAAGCCCTTACTAAGAACCATAGATATAAGCTACCCAATTTTACGGCTTAACATCTTGGTGCAAGGATTGATCCTAGTGGACTAACCCGGATCACCCGAAGATTACTCACCATCTGTGTTCCTTTGGTTGTGTCATTGACACTTCCACGACAAAGCCAATATCTATTATGGGCAACCACTTTGTGTGAGGCAATGGGACATCAAGTGCGGGCCAAGTTGTTAAGTATTGAGCCTTTATCTTTTTAGGCTAGTAAGTGCTTGAAGTGTTCTCATTGTGATCTACCCATGTAAATGTTCTTGAACAACAAACATCATGGTAGTGCTCATAGGATTTTTTCGCTTTGATATCCCAAGTGTTTGTCTTGGCAAGGTTGCTTTTGCCCTTGTGCAAGTGTTTTATGACATGTTTGATCACCTACTATTTGCAAACTTGTCTAATTACTATTGTTGATGTGTTTAAAATTGAGAAATTCAACTTACCAAACTACAACTTTGATTGATTGACTTCAAAATTGAGAATTACACACTGACTAGTCAAATATCGTGTGATACTACACACCTATCGCATTGCTTGCCTAGATACTATCACATGCACTACCTAGAAAATATCACACTACTTCTTGTGGAATATCACCCTGGAAAGTTGTATCGCCCTGTTTCCCTAAGAACTATCGCATAGAGTTATTTTATTATCTCACAGTTATCTGCAATCTGAAACTTCTTAGTGTCCTATTTTCAGTCTCTTTTGGTTGATCCAGGTCAGATCAGGTTGTTTTTCCTATCATTGGAAGCCTATTTGCACTTGGGATTCTTGTGTTTTGACCCTTTGATTAGTAACCTTTGATTTTACAAGCGATCTTGCTTCGAATCGGTGCATTAGAAATCGTTCTTGTTGAAAAAGACTAACCTTTAGATTCTTTGATAACACACTTGGAGAGTCTTAGTAGTCTCTTGTCCAATTCACTTCCACCCAAAATCAATTTCAATCAAATATAACTTGGTTAAAATCATCCTCCTGATCCATATGTGTTAGGATACTTATCCGTTGATTGGGCACCTCTGTGGCAGTGTTGATTTACACCTTTTACAATTTTCTATCTCACCATCTCTCTTTTGGACAATTGAACACTTTTACTATCCTAGTTTGATACCAATGTTTCTTAGGGTCGTCTTATCACCAAGTGCTTTTTCCTTTCATGTCGGTTACGACAAGGTATCAAGTAAGTCAAGGGAAATGACCTCAGATAGTCTTCAACCAATTACCCCCTATTCAAACTCACCAAAGACGTAAAGGAAGCGAGTCTGTATTTGATCAATCACCTAGGAGTGAGTCCAAAGTTTGGTTTAAACCTAAGAGCAATCCTAGTGAGTTGAGCACATCTTTAGCACCTTCTCATTCAAATATGGACATGAGTTACACCATGACTCGAAAGGAGAGGGAAGAAATGGATCAAAATCTTGACGACATATTTTAGAGACATAGGGACAACATTCTATTTGGTGAATCCTCTCATGACAATCAACTAGAATTTCCCCTTATCAATACCAGATATTTGGATGCCCATCAAAGGGCTGAAAGGTATACAAGATGAGCTCACCAAGATGAATGATCACAACATGAAGACCAGAACAATGAACCTTGTGATGCTCATGTGAATGCGGCATATACCAATGACTTATTCAAACATTCAAGGCCAAATTCACCACTACAAACAACTTCCAGATATACTAGTGAAAGGCTTAAAAGAATTGAGCGTGAGAGGAAAGTTTTTCTAGAAGAACAAGCCACAAATGAAGAAAAGCTTAGACTCCTAGAGTCTGAAAGACAAGCCTTATTGGACATAGAGAGGAGAGCCACACAAGAAGAAAGAGATATAATTTTTGCTCAACAACTTAATGAGAAATACAGCAACATGTGTGTCTGTGGAAACAACTCTTCACCACCCACTCCTCCTAAGACTCCATGAAGTGGAAGGTATTCAAGGTCACCCTCAAGATCTCCTAGCCCTAGAGAAAGAAGGGCTTCACAACATGCTCATTATAGGAGACAAACACCTCCTAGGAACTCAAGACAACCCTCGCAACGAGCTCATCATGGTTCTCAACATGGAGGAAGTGACTCAAGTTTTGATGCTGAAGACTTCATGAGGATGCAACAAGAGCCATTTTTCCAACAATATGTGGAGAAATATGTGGAGCAAAATAAGGACAAGTTCCTAGAGAGCTTGATCAACAAAGGTGCCAAAGTTCCTTACAACTTTGATGTGGATAGAAAAATCAAGAAACAAAGCCCATCACAAGAAGAGGAAATTAAACAAATGAAAAATATGATGGAAAAAATGATGGCGCCTAAGAGCTCTTTCAACCTTTATTCAATATGTCCTAATCCTTTCGACAAAGGTGTGAGTATGAAGGATTTTCCTAAAAAAAATTGAAATTCCCCAATATGACAAGTATGATAGAAATGGGGATCCACATGACCATGTGCACCAATTCTACATCATGAGTTTTGAGTTTCACCAAGATGAATCCTATCTTATGAGATTGTTTCCAAGGAGTCTCAAGGGCCAAGCAATGGAGTGGTTTACCAACATAACCCCTCTTGTCAAAACTTTCAAAGAACTTGTCCATAGATTTGTTCAACATTTTGCATAAAACTTGTCAAGATCAATCACTATGTTAGACTTACGCAATTTGAAACAAAATCAAGGGGAATCCTTTGTCACATTCTTGCAAAGGTGGAGACGACAGTTCTCTCGCTATTCTTGGACTATTCTTGAGCATGAAAGGATTGATATCATTGTTAGCAACTTGGTTCCTAAAATGCGTTATGAGGTTCATAAGATGGTCTTTGATTCCTTCGACACCATGGTCAAAACCGCATGCAGAATTGAGGATGTCTTGAAAGAACAAGGAGTTTTGACCAAACATAACAACAAAAACAATGGTCAAAATAATAACAACTCTAATAAGGACAAAGGTAAGAACTCACACTGGAATAAGAACAAGCAAGTGGTTAATGATGGAGTTGTGGATTCTTCTCAACCTAAGGATCAAGGTGTTTTTCACTTATCCAGTGATGTGCAAGAAATGAAGCTCAACACATCCAACCAACAAGAGCATAAACCAAGGTACCAAGAAAAGCCTAAGAAAAAGAGGCATCAATTTTCAAAACTTGGTGATTCCTATGAGGATGTTTTCAAAACGCTTATTGCCAACAATCTTGCACATACTCAAGATCCTACAAAGTACCATATTCTGGATGTTAAGCCACATTGGTGGGATGAGAAAGCTTTCTGCAAATTCCACAATGGCATTGGACATGACATCGAACATTGTTGGAAGCTTAAGCATATCATCTAGGATATAATTGAGAGTGGAAAGCTTTAGATAGATGGGTTGAACACCAATGCTGATCACAAAGCATTTAAAGAGCCTTTGCCTAAATATGAAAAGGGGGAAACCTCTAAAACCAAGGATGGCAAGGCTACGATCAACTACACCTACACAACTGTGGAGAATGTGGTCAAGATGCTTGAAGTTGTGGAGGAAAGTGTCAACATGATGAGGAACAAAGATCCCTATGATTATGACTCTCCTCCTATCTTTGATGAAGGACCCATTGTGGTGCTAAGATGTCCCAACTCTAGGATGTCTTCCCAAGCTCTTAATGTTGTAATAAGAAGTCAAGGTCTTGTTGTCATTAGAGGACCCAATTCTGGTCAAACCAGCAAACCCAAGCAAGTGACATCTAAGAATGTCACCACCAAATCAGTTGTGAGTCCTCAGTCAAACTATAACCTTGTTGATCAGTTACAAAGAACACTAGCTCAGATTTCAATCTTTGAGCTTTTAGAGTTGTCTCCAAGATATAAACAAATCCTTGAGGATGATTTGCGTGCAACAAATGTCCCTAACAACATAGATGTTGACCAATTCCAAAACATGGTTAACAACCTTGCCAGCCCTCATTACCTAACATTCTCAGAAGAAGATGACAAATCTTTGAGCCATCCACATAATCTTCCCCTTCACATTGAGGTCATGATCCACAAAACTCGTGTCAGACGTGTGTTGATAGATGGGGGTGCTGGGCTCAACATTTGTTCTTTAAGTTTGTTGAAAATATTGGGCTATTCTGAAGAAGTCATTGATACCCGAAGGAAGATTACCATTAAAGCCTATGATGAGGCTGAAAGAAGTTCCAAGGGGTTGGTTGTCCTTCCTGTTAGGAGTGGTCCTATTGAAAAGGATATTTTGTTCCAAATTGTTGATGTTGGTCCTCTAGCATACAATATCCTACTTGGTAGACCATGGATCCATGATATACAACCAGTGTAGTCTAATTACCATCAATGTGTTAAGCTCCCCTACAATGGAGTAGAAGTATGTATACCCAGAGATAGCACATTATCTATTAATGCAATTTTAGCTAGGACTCGCATTCCTCTCAACAGGGAAGCAGAAGATTTTAATGCAACCCTTGCACAGTGCAAAGACAAGTTCAAGTCCACGGACCTTGGTATGGGGGGTATCAACTTGACTTCTTCACAAAGCTGCCAGTCTCACCTAGGTCTTATGGTAAAACCTCACAAGAAATGAGACCTTCATCTTCAGCCATGACTTTGTTTGGCACATTTGTAGAGTCCTCAGTGCCCATCCAAGATGAAAAGAAGATGTAGCTGTCAAAGACTGGATCTATAGGGAAGACACATACATGCACAATGAGAACTTCTCTCCCTCTCCTCAGGCTTATGGAAGAGGGTATACTCTTGTCAAAAACATGGGCTATCTAGGACATGGTCCTCTCAGTCATAGATTAGATGCTAGAGCTGAACCTCTCGACCATGCTCTTTTTGGGCACAGGTCTAAAAAAATAGTTGGCCTAGGTTTCAAAAATCATAACAAGAGCACTGTTCCTATCGTTGGTGAGATGGATAGCGAGGATGAAACAAAGTATGCGCCCAATTTGGAAAATCAACAAGACATATGTGAAGATTGGGTTCCTTCCACCAATCTCCTTTGGGGAGATTTAGATGATCCAGTTGCACATGTAACAGCTGAAAGCATAGAACAAGATGAGTCAGAAGTTGAGGATCCAATTAGAGAGTGTCAATGCAAGAATATTGCTCGCTTGATGGAAAGATATGTTACTCTTGATGACATTACAGCTTCTACATCGACATGCCCAAAACCTTCGTGGTGCAAACATCCTAGTCAGGATTCAAAAATGGACTCGCATGAGTATGAATGGGATTCTCTCTCTGATTCTTCTACAGTTGACATGGATGTTGATGTCATCCATACTTATAGTTCCCAACCTGAGGTAGCTAATGATTCATGTGTAGGATTAGAGGATTTGAATCCGCAGATCACTTTAGTGAACAATTCTTCATTTGGTAGGATAAATCCTGATTTGGGTACCTTAGAAGGATACTTGACAGACTCTAACTCTGCAATCACCAGAGATGATACCATTCATATTCACAACATTGAACCCCTCATTGACCTACCCCCTTGCTCACCCTCACCTTATTGATTGGTCTCAACGCTATCAGGAGCCTGAGCTCTTAACTTTCCAGAATGACTACGAGATAGCTTGTTACCTAAATGCCCTTGAACCTGTAGTCTCTTCCACCAACGAACCAGCTGTAAGCATGACAGAGCTAGATATCAAGTACCTTAGTCGCAAAATCAAAAGAAAAGAAAAAAAGAATAAGAGTTCTGATGGCGAAAACCACTGTGTGGCGGTGTCAGAACCTAAAAAGGTAAAAATAAAGGACGTATCCAAGGGTGAAAACCTCTCTGAGGTGCCTAAGGATGAGATACTTGATCATGTTCCAAGTTATTTTCAAGATAGATCTTCAGTGCTGGTTGAGCCAACACAGTTAGTTAATCTGGGTACAGAAGAGGCTCCACAAATAGTACATTTGGCTCAATCCTTGTCAACTCAGGAAAGAGTAGCATATACTGAGTTTCTACAAAGAAAGAAAATCAATTTTGCATGGACTTACTCAGACATGCCAGGGTTGGACACTAATCTCATCATGCATCACTTGTCAATAGCTCTAGGTGTAAAACCAGTTAAACAAAAATTGAGGAAAATGCATCCTCACATAACTCTTCTCATCAAAGCAGAACTAGAAAAACTCCTTAGTGCAAGATTTATAAGAACTATTGATTATGCTGAGTGGATATCCAATATTGTCCCAGTTTCTAAACATGACAAGTCCATTCACATTTGCACTGACTTCAAAGATGTTAATAAAGCATGCCCAAAGGATGATTTTCCACTCACCAACATAGACATGATAGTGGACATGACCACGGGCTATGAGATCTATTCATTGATGGATGGTTTTTCTAGGTATAATCAAATCAAGATAGCTCCTGAGGACCAAGAAAATATTGCATTCACTTGTGCATGGGGTACCTATTGCTGGAACGTTATGCCTTTTGGATTGAAAAATGCAGGAGCTACTTATCAAAGAGCTATGACAACTATCTTTCATGACATGATGCATAAGAATATGAAAGATTATGTGGATGACACCTTGGCAAAATCTAAAAAAAGGGATACACAATTAGGTGATTTAGAAGTCATTCTAGATTGTATGGAAGAGTTTCAATTGAGATTAAATCCTAAAAAGTGTGCATTTGGAGTCACCTTTGGAAAACTTCTAGGATTTATCATTTCAGCCAAAGGAATAGAGGTGGACCCAGAAAAAGTACAAGCAATTTTGGATATGCCACCTCCCAAAAACATTAGTCAAATGAGAAGTCTTCAGGGATGTCTTCAATCTATAAGGAGGATCATTTCACAGCTGGCAAATAGAGCTCAACCCTTCAATAAGACATTGCATAAGGGGGTCAAATGTGTCTGGAATGAGGATTGTCAATAGAGCATGGACCAAATAAAAAAGTATTTGGTAAATCCTCCAATATTAATGCCTCCTATCCTAGGAAAGCCATTAATACTATATTTTTCAGCAACAGAATCTTCCTTGGGGGCATTATTAGCTCAACTTGATGACACTGGAAAAGAAAGAGCTATATATTACATCAGTCGTACTCTCGTGTCATATGAGGTTAATTACACTAGTATTGAAAAATCTTGCCTTGCAGTGGTGTTTACTTCCCAAAAGTTGCGACATTACATGCTTGCGCATACAATACACCTCATTGCAAAAATTGATCCTCTCAAGTATTTGCTTGGTAAGGCTACTCTCATAGGTAGACTTGCTAAGTGGATGATGATCTTATCAGAATTTGACATAGATTATGCTGAGCGTAAAGCTATAAAAGGACAAGCCATTGTAGATCAATTAGTTGATTTCCCAATTCAATATAGCATGCCTATTCAAGTTGAATTTCCAGATGAGCACCTAATGTACATGACTCAGCGAACATGGAAGATGTTCTTTGATGGCTCTTTTATGCAAAATGGTTCAGGAGCTGGAGTGTTGTTTGTTTCTCCTCATGGGTACACAATTCCTAAGTCCTACAAACTATTGTTCCCATGTACAAACAACATTGTTGAATATGAAGCTTTGACAAATGGACTAAAAATGGCCATAGAATGGAGAATCACAGAGCTGCACATTTATGGTGATTCACAATTGATAATCAACCAAGTTAATGAAGAATACCAAACAAAGGATGAAAAATTGGTACCCTACAAGAAAATGGTTGATTCATTGAGACGATATTTCACATTTGTCACATTTCAACAAATCCCTAGAGCAGAGAACAAAGCAGCTGATGCTATGGCTACATTGGCTTCACTCCTTCAGCTAGAACAACATGAGTCCAGATTTGAATTCCTGGTGGAAGAGCTACTCTATACTATTTATGACTCCCAAGAAAGCCAAGTTGTTTGTACCCTTGTTGGCCATGAGTCATCCTGCTATGGTGTAATTTACTCATATCTCCATGATGGCATTATCCCCGAAACCTTCAACTGCTCTGAACGAAGAAACCTAACCCGAAATGCCTCTCACCATACCCGTATCTCTAGTGATCTGTATAGGAGGGGTTTAGATGGGACACTTCTTAGGTGCTTGGAAAAGGATGAATCCGATCAAGCGTTAGCTGACATTCATGAGGGCATTTGTGGAGGACATTCCAATGGTCTTTCCATGGCTTGAAATTTGCTTAGGGCTGGGTACTATTGGCCTACCATGTAGATGGATGCAGTAGATTTTGTAAAATCATGCGAAAAGTGTCAGAAACAAGGTAACCTTATACATGCTCTAGGCAGGGAGCTTATTCCATCTATCTCTCATTGGCCATTTTAGCGCTGGGCCTTTGATCTTGTTGGGAAGATTCATCCCAACTCATCAGGTGGACACAAATTCATCATCACTACTACTAATTACTTTACTAAATGGGTAGAGGCTGTACCACTTTCTATTGCCTCGGGCAAGACATTCTCTCTGTTCATTTTAAACCATATCATCTGTCGGTATGGAGTGCCTTCTAAAATAATCACTGACAATGGAGGTTAGTTAAAAAACAAGGACCTTAAACAACTATGCAAGAAGTTCAAGATAAAACAACATTGGTCCTCCATTTACTTCTCGCAAGGAAATGGACAAGCAGAGGCATCTAATAAGACCATTCTTAAAATCCTCCATAGAACAATTCACAAGAATGGTAGAGATTGGTATCTATAGATAAATCTAGCCTTATGGGATTATAGAATGAGTATTCATACTCCAACTGGGGCTACTCCTTTTGCCCTTACTTATGGTGCTGAAGTAGTGTTACCTTTAGAGGTCGAGATTCCTTCACTAAGAGTTTCTCTCAAAGGTCTAGTTATAGATGAAGACTACCGCGCCATGAGACTCCAAGAACTAGAGCTTCTAGATGAAAAGGGTAAAGCATCATTTGATCACATGAGGGTCTACCACAAGCGTATGTCCAAAGCATTCAACAAAAAGGTTCACCCTAGAGAATTTCAAGTGGGAGATCTTCTCCTACAAGAAAATCCTAAGAACCAACAACATAGAGAACAAAAGGGCAAGTTTGAACCTAATTGGCTTGGACCATATATCATTACTGTAGCTTTTGGGATAGGTGCTTATTTATTATCTAATGAAGAAGGAGAATAGCTACCTGATCCTATCAATGTCTTGCACCTAATGAAGTTCTATCCATGATGCCTATTCT
Organism: Chamaecyparis obtusa; assembly: GCA_027943335.1. NCBI lineage: Eukaryota > Viridiplantae > Streptophyta > Pinopsida > Cupressales > Cupressaceae > Chamaecyparis > Chamaecyparis obtusa. The sequence continues at coordinate 138,769 of BSBK01009496.1, forward strand.
ATCTGGGGGCATCCCTTGTATATATTTTATTGATCCTGAAAAAATTCCAAAAAAATTCATATATGATGCTGAAAAAATCCTAAAAAGCATATAATGTCCTAAAAAAATACTAAAAAATCAAAAATTCAAAAAAAAAGAAGAAAAATTTCCTTGGTGAAAACTTGGAAACAGGCGCCTTGGTAGCAAAAATACAAAAAAATTGAAAAAATAAAAAAATCTCCAAGTGGTGAAAACCTAGAAACAGGCGCTACTTGAGGCCTTTGCACCCTTGTTTCTTAGAGCTCATCCTCGACACTTAGCCTTTCTCCATCATGCCTTGTCCTTATTGCCTTGGTTTGGAATTGGTCTTTGTCATTGTCTAGGGGGCATAACTATGTTAGCTTTGGTCTCTTGGATGCGTTAGTCTTTAGGACACCTTGCAAATGGTGTTTTTCAACACCACCCCAAGTGTGTTTTTCAACACTTCCCTAGCATCAAGTGTTTCTCAACACTTATCATATGTCTTACCCATAGTCTAGAATGATATGATATTTTCCACTAGTAGATGCAATACTCAAAGTTTGACTCTATGACTTACACACATGCACTTAAACACTTGACTCGCTGAGACTTGTTTGACTTTATTTCTTTGTGTGCTGTATATGATGATTTCTTTGCTCAGTGTTCTCTCCCTAAATAGTTTTCGATGATGTATAACTAGAAGACTAGGGGCACGAGGACATGTTTTATTTATTTTCTACTTATGGGTATATTTTGTTGGTCCTAGCTGTCATTAGCATTTATGCTTGTTCCACTTGACATTAGGATCTACAAGGTATTATCCTTGACTATTTTTGCAAGTGCATACTTATAGCCATCTTGACTTTCCTTATGTCTCGATGCGAGTATAATCTTGCTATACTAAACTTAGGGAACCTCACTACACTAGTCATCTTGACCTACATGTCCTTGGTGCCTAGGTGGGATTCCCACATTTTATCCAATATAGATCATATTCATATACCCATAGTTATACTAGTGTGTATTGTATGATCTTGCGATGCTACCAATAAAGCTCGATGATGAATATTAGAGTCTAATGGCTTTGTGACCTTGCAAGTAAACCACCTTTGCATTTTCATGTAGCTTGCATTGTTAGACTTCATGTTAATTTGCATTTTTAGGCTGCATTGTGAGTTTGAGAGGGTGTTCCTTCATCTTTCTTTTGGACTTTTAATCAACTGTGATCACGTTTTGATTCTCATTTCCTTATCTTCTTTCATGATCTCAATCAAAATTTTCTATCTTAAAACAGTTGATTGATTTTGAGGCATTCTCTTTCTTGAGGCATATTCTCTTTCTTCTCTTTTCACCTCTTCCAAACTTCTATCTTTCATTTGCTTTCACCACCACTTCTTTTCTTCTAATTCAACCTTGGGGCATAATCCTTTCATGCTTAATGATCTACCTTTGTTCTGTGATTCTTATATCTTTTATCTTACATCAAGAACCTTATCTTTAGTTTGATTTGATTAGATTTATCAATTTACTGTTTCTCCTCTATCTCATTTCGATTTCGATCACAAGGGGGAAGTACTTATCAAACTTCAATCCTTGATTCATCTTTATCAAACCTTGCTTGAGATTCTATCTCTTATTTGAGACTTGACAATCACCTATTTACAGGGGTGTTAGCCTTGTCTTTTTCAATCAGCTTATCTTTGTTCTGATGTGTTCCCATCCATCGAACACATGTCTGGGTTGTTTTGTGATCTCAAATTGATCTCACATTTCAATTCCATTCTTTGACCTCATGTGATCCCAGATCGATCTCACATTAGTCAAAGAGGGGCAAATGTATGCACACCCAAAATGGTCGCCTAGACTTTGGGCCCCCCATTTCAGCAATTTATCAATTTCCTGAATCAACATTTTCAATTCAATATCAATTTCCTTGATCAAATCCCAATTCTATCATTTATTCAATTATATTCTATGGATTAACCATTTTATCCTAAGTCTTTATTTAATTAAAAGGAATTTCCTCCCTTTTTATTAAATAAAAAGCCCCACTTTTCCTCTTATCCTAAAGTTGCACAAATAAAGCATTATTCCTATTTTATAAAAAGGGAAAAAGGCCTTTTTGTCTCATATGGGGCACAAAAGTCAACTCTTTATTTCTCATTGGAGGAGATTTGTGCACAAGGATTGCTCCCTCTTTCAAGATCCACCCTTGATTACATCTTTTGCCTCTTAATCTCTATGGTCCCATTCTTTCTCATTTCCTTTAAAATGAGAGCTCTTTTCTCATTTTAGGATCCCACTTTTAATGCTAATCTTTTGCTACAGGTTTTCTTGGATATATTGGAGCTTTGGAGATCTTGTTGCATTTAGCTTTCATTCTTGCATTTTAGCTTTCATGGCATCTAGCTTAGTTTCTTTTATGCTTTAGATTAACTCACATAGCTTAATTAGCAAGGATTGTAACACTTTCATTTTCCTTTCATAGCCTTAGTTGCATCTTCATTTTAGCTTAGTTGCATTACATTTTCATTCAAGATTCTTGAAGATATTGGCATTCTTGCCCTTTTCTCATTGAATCTCCCATTGTTGTGGTTTACTAGCAAGGTCATATTCTTCATAGCTCTAGCTGAGAGCAATCTAAATATCCTTGCGACTCCAGCCTAGGGAGCTCTAGGTCACTTTCTCAAGGTTCCCATTCATGGATTCTCTTGGAAGTAATGACTTAGAGAAGTGCACAACAATTTGAGTGTACACCTTATACTGGCCAATCTGAACATCAATGAAGCATTGTTCTCTTACTTCTAGAGCGATGAACATCTTGCAACCAACCAATCTTATAAGGATGTGGATGTTTCATTCTATTCAAACCAAGTTCCCAAACTATGTCCTCAGCAACAAGGTTATCAGTACTACCACTATCAACAATAACGTCACAGAGTTTACCTCCAGACTTGCATCGAGTCCTGAACAAGTTACTCCTCTAACAAGTTCATCCTTTGTACCGAGCAATGTTCTCTGAAGCAGCAAGTTCTCAAATTCAGGTTCATTCTGAATGTTCTCATTCACCACAACAGTTTGTCAGTCAACCTTCTTCTATGTACACTCAAAAGAACAGTGTCCTTCCTCTCACAGTTATAGCAAGTACCCTTAAAGATAACTCTACCTATCTTCTTCTTAGGTTCCACAGGTTTCTGTTCATCTTCTACATCAGTTGGTTTATCCTTTGCTGAGTGATCAATCTTTTCTTTCCCTCGGGAGTTACTATGTTGCTTTCTCTTCAACTTATCTTCTGCCTTCGAGCACACTGATAAGCATCTTCAACAGAATCAATCTTCAGCATACCAATCTCGTCTTGAATGTTGAATCTAAGACCATTCACATACCAATCTACCTTTCCTTACCAAGCTCTCGGTGTCCAGACCGAAATAGTAATTCTATAGAATTCCTCTGTATAATCTTCAACAGACAAATCCTTCTGCTTTAGATTCTGCAACTTCTTAAATAAGTCAATCTCATAGTCAATCGGTATGAACTTAGCTTTCAATTTAGTCACCATCAACCTCCACCGATTGATCTTCAGTTCACCTTCATCTTCTCTTTCTCTTAGTAGTTCTTTCCACCAAAGAGCAGCATGTCCTTTCAACTTTGTTTGTGCCAACCTCACTCCTAAGAGGGTCTTCAATTTCTTCCAGCTCAAAGAAATCTTCAAGTTCACCGATCTAGTCAATCAAATTCTTGGGTTTCAAAGTTCCAGAGAAATTAGAGACTTCCATTCGGTAACTACTACTTAACCGAGCTTCAAATCTATGCAACCGAGCAGTTCTGTCTCACCAGATTTGTCCCTCCGGTCATCACCACTAGATCCAGCAGGTTCAAAGTCTTCCGGCAGCTTCTTCATATCCATCCTTAGTACCAACATTCCAAGGTCACTAGTAACAACTCTCATGATCTTGGTGACCATGTCATTCTTCATCAGCTCCATCTCAGATCTGAAAATCTTATTTCACCTTCTTTGTAATCCTAGATTCCATAGTATCATAGATGTCTTCAATAACTCTAGGGTCCAATCTTCTCAGAGGCATCCTTAAAGATATGCAAAAACCCTCTGCAACAATCCCTCACCGACCACCTTGTGACAATCTCCAAGTTGTATGCAAGTTAGATCTCAACTTGCTACCTTGCAAAACAACTAGGGCAGATTCCACAAGTTCAATGCCACAAATTTGTAACCAAGATCATATGATCTCTTCGCCAACAAGATCAACTTCGCAAGGTCAGCCTTGCTACGTAAACCTTCTTTCTCCACAAGATCAAACCTTCGCTTTGATACCACTTGACGCAGACCAAGGGATGGTGGATCCAATTAAGGACAATCCAAACCTTGCAGCTTCAGAATTACACAACAGAAATACAACAACACCAAATACACAGCTATTGTTTCAAAGTAATTTCCTTTAACATGCCCGACTATAAGGCCTTCCAGGTTAGGGCCAATTACAATCAGAAACAATCTACAAGATCCGAGGATCCAATTACAACACTTAGCTAGTTTAGTTCTGAGACAAATCAGCAACTGATGGAAACCCTAAGACAAATCTAAACTTGAGCTCACAAGCCTCCAAGCAATCTCGTTTTTCCCAAGTGTGCAAATTACTAGCTTTGCTTACAAACTATTAGAAAACAAGATCATGCAAGATCTTTTCCACAACTTCACCAACTCCAACTTCCTAGATCTGATGTCATTCTTCTCATCAACCTCTCAGTTGTGATGTCCTAAACAACTACCCAAACACCCCTTAAATACTAATCATCAGCCACAAGTCAGCTGGATGAAACCATTAACTCTCCCTAACAAATATTAAATGCAAAACAAGTCGGCTTATAAATCACCTTACAAACATTTAATACAACATGTCGGCCTCCAGATCCACTTAGGAGAATCCAACAAAAGATACAAACAATAAATGCACCAAGTCGGCCCAACAAATCACATAGAACTCCAGTTGACAACCAAAACTAACGAGCAACAGTGAAATAGTTGAGCAAGCCAAGCATCGTCGAGCACCAGTGTCAACCGAGCACCATAGGCATGACCGAGTAACACTTTCACCGAGCACCAGAGATTACCGAGTTCCTCTAGTGACCGAGCTTCCTTCAATGACCGAGACCGTTGGTCAAGGTTGCAACCGAGTAACACCGGCCAAAATACACACCTCCTGCAGATTCACCGAGGACAAAGAATGCCCCTGCCTCAACCAAGAATTCCCCTACATCATGTATAAAAGGATAAGTGCACAAGTGTACAGGTCAAAACATTGTGTGTTTTCGACCCCCCGCGTCATCATTTTTTTATATTATTGGCACTATTACTAAAATTTAATTCCCACTTCTATTTAATCCCTTTTATACAACTTGCCTCTTTTCATACATATTTCTACCCTAATATAGTTCTTTCCTTAAATCCTATTACCTCACACTACATTTTGTACTAGAAATAAGTTCTTAAATCGATTTTAAATGATATTGAAGGGATAGAGGACCCATATTTGAATATAGGTGTTCATTAAGTACAATTATGAACTTAAAATAAAAACTTTTATGGAAATTTTATATGAACTTATATTGTCTTATGGAGTACTAGTGCCTTGTTTTCAAGCCCATTCAAATTGTAAAAATGTCATATTTTTACTATTTTACTTGAACGAATCTAATTGTCTTTGGTCCAACATGCTCTTACAAATTATATGACCTGTATTATATGGAAGGGCACTTCCTTTTAAAACCAAAAATAGGAATACTTACATTAGAAACTACTTTGAACATTCTTATATAATCCCAAGAACTTTCAAAATCATAATAATTTCTAGGAATAAACAATGATTACAATCCAATTCAATGGTCAAATATGTAATATTTGTCAATGGTTGCATGAACTTCTTATGTGTATCTCATAGCCTTAGGTTTAAATACTAAATCTTCTCTACCAAAGTTTAGCATATTCAAAGCTTCATTTCACAAGATGCTCTTCAACACTTCACTTGAGAGAGAGAGAGAGAGAGAGAGAGAGAGAGATTGGAAATATCCTCAACCTTATGTACCCCTAAATATTTCACCCTAAAACCTAAGTAGAGAGGGGTATGAAGAGACATAGAGGTGATGGGAGAGAAAAGAGGAAACGAGAGGGAGGAGTATAGGGAGGTCTAGAGGGAGGGAGAGAACTAGAGATGGG